>JAQQSW010008252.1:0-13520 GCA_028646575.1 Pseudocheirus occidentalis
CTTGGTTTTTTAGCTCTGTGGGACTCTGCTTCCTGGAGGGGGAAAGCTCTGTCCCAAATTGCTGGGGCCCTCACAGCTGCCGGAGCTCTTAGTGGGGTGCTGCAGCCCCACCTCCCAGCCTTGGCTCACTGAAAGCGCACCCCTCAAGAAAGACCACCACTCAAGACCCTGATCCAGATACAGGCCACTCAACGCAAGAGCCCTTTGCCCTGATGGATCGCGTCAGCCCCCCTGATATCTGCAGGCCGAGGGCTCTGAAGCAGCCCAGGCCGGGCCGCTGTGGCTCTCAGACGTTCCTGCTGCTACAGCTGCCTCCCACTGCTTCCTTGCCCTGGGAGCAGTTTGGCCAGACCGCTCTTCTTCTCCCCAATTAGCAAAATCCACTCACCTTTCTCTTAGCCTTTTTTTCTTTTGACCTGATAGATGTGGTAACTGTGCCTCCAGTGCAGCCGATCTAGTCTCCTGTAGACACGGCTCCCCACCCTATGCCCTAGGGCCTGAGCCAGCCGGAGTTTCGGCCGCGGGTCCCAGACTGCTGCGCTGCCTGTAGCAACAGATGTGATTTCTGTCTTTTGTGGAGTTTTGGAGCTTGAAAATCTGTTTAGCGTCCAATTTTATGAGTTTTTTAGCATGTTTGTGTGGGAGCTGTGGTGCTTTGCTGCTTCTATGCCGCCATCTTGGCTCCGCCCCCGGCAGTTGACTTTAGAATGTAAATGTTTTGGAAGTAGAAGATTAAGGTCCACGTCTAGACTCCAGAACATACTCTATTAGTCAGATTTCCTTCTGTGTAAAATGAAATTAATACTTGCATTTTTTACACATAGTATTTTTGTGAATAAGATGCTATATAAGCCACACAGTGATAAATGTAAGGTTTTGTTATTTCTGGGGTTTCACAGTTGAAATATCTTTCAGACTGTTTACCAATATCATTTTGTTTTAGTATTCAAATGGTTATACTGTAATATTTAATTATTAAATTCAAATATTGCTTTATGTACCATACCTTTAGTCATAAGGAAAAGAATCAAAGAAATAGCAAAAGCTGATCTTGTTGGGTTCATGCAACTAATCAGAGGGATGAAACTTAATAAATTTAAGTTTATTATAAAGTCTCACTGCTTGTAAGGCCTGTGGAAATGTAATTAGCAAGTTGAATATCATATAAAGAGAAAATAGATTTCATCATAATATAATATTGAAGATTTTACATGCAGCAAGCACATGAAAAAGGGATTGTGACCTGGCCTCAGATTGTTCAGATTATTGGCTGTATTTCAGGGAGAATGGTGTAGAGCAGTGGTTCTCAACCTTCCTAATGCTGCTACCTTTTAATACTCATATGTGGGTGTGTCTGTATGTGGGAAGACTCTCCTGGAGATGGATAGAGGGATGTCTCAGTTTCTAAGACCATCAGAAATATGTGTTTTCTTGTGGTCTTAGGTGACCCCGTTCGACCCCCCAAAGGGGTTGCAACCCACAGGTTGAGAACCACTAGTGTAGAGGAAAGTGTCATAGTGGCAGTCAGGAGGCCTGAGTCTTGGTTTGAGATTTACCATTAACTTATATGTTGACCAAATTGGTTACTTGGAAAGGATATGGTTTCAGCATCAGTTGGTTTTTCTCTCTGCCCCATTACCAGTTAATAGTGGTTTCATTCTAATTCTTAAGTGCTTTTGGGAGGAAAAGGACAGAAAAGAAGAATTTAATAGTTATGTTATATCTTTCTGTGCATGTTGTTGTTTAGTTGTATCTAATGCTGTGATCACATGCCAGGCCTTTCTCTGTCCTTTACTATCTCCCAGATTCTATCCAAGCTCATGTTTGTTGCTTACATGACACTATCTCTTCGTCTCATTCTTTGTCATTTCATTTTGCTTCCAGTCTTTCCCAATATCAGCGGTTTTTTTCCAGTGTCTTCTCATTTTTTAGTCAAAGTTATTTAAGCTTCAACTTTTGTATTTGTCCTTCCAGTGAATAGAATTAATTTGTTTAAGTTTTGAGTGATTTGATTTCTTTGTTTCAAAAGTCTTCTGCAACACCACAATTTAAAAGCATCAATTCTATGCAAGTAAGATTCCCCAAATTGTTGGGTTTTGTGGATGTTTATGAGAGTAAAGCAAGGGCTAGATATCTATGTACCCTACACAAATAAGTTTGGAATAATCAGCCTGGTTTTAATTACCTTAGGGAAAGTTGTGCCTTGTTCCTTCAATGTTAATTTAAGTTTATATTTGTAATAAAGTGTTATGTTTTAAGGTGAATTATTTTAAACACTGTAATAAATATTATGTTATTGTGCATATTTACATTAAACCAAATTAAATTTTAATTTTTAATTTAATTTACATGAAGCCATATGTGCTTCCTAGAGAATCAACAAATGTGAATTAATCTAAATATAAATTACTATTTAATGAGTTGGAAGGTATACTAGCTAGTTATCAACAGAAAATAAGCAGTTTAATTTTGTATAATCTGTCATACTTCTTCCTTATCTTTCATATTTTCATCCTTATGGAGAATTTATTTCTGCCTAATTCTGAGTGTCTTTACTATGTATCTGCTGCCTCTGAGACTAGAGTCTAGATTAGTGCCGTTTGAAAGAGATAAAACTAAAACTCTGTAAACACAGGTAATAACAGTATCATGTGGTATCTGCTCATGAGTATATAAAACTATGTCACTGAAGAAAAACTGTCTAGTTTTAACGTGTTGTTTTAAAAAATATATTTCATTCTAGACCATTAGAAGCATATAAAGCCAGCTAATTTTTGAGATTCTGTTTACAAAAACTGAATTGCAGTAATAAGGAGATTTTCTGATCTTGTTGACATTAATATATGAGCTGTCTCCATGCCAGCAGACACACCAGTGAAGTAATTCAAATAATGCAGAAGGCAAGTTTAAACAGAGGTATAAAAAAGCCCAGTTGCTTTCCACTGTTCACCCATTTGTAGCCTAGAAATGTTAAGGATAACCCCCAATGGGAATTATTTACTTAAACTATGATGACATAAAACAAATCAGTTACTTCTATACTTTGAACAGGAAATACTACTCATAGGATATTGGCTTATACTTTTTTTTTTTCAGATTTTATTTTTTTTATTTTTATTTTATTTTATTTTAGATTTCTTTTTTTTCACTCCTTTTAGTGCTCAGAAATTAAAAGAAACATCTTGTACTTAATGTTATTCATTCTTTAGTGTCTTTTTTGCATTCATAAACAACTTTTGAAATAACTAGATAAGTTAGGTCAGCAAAACCAGGTGATGGGAATCTAGGAAAAAATTCTCCACTTTCAATAAACTGTTAGCTTAACAGTCTTTTCATGGCAAGAGACTAATTCATTCTGAGGCGCAAGGTGTTTGTCAGGGTGTTGTCTTGAAAGAATTCAGATTCAGACTGTCTCCAAACCAAGCAAGGGCATTTATTGGGGATGATGCTCTTCTCCTTAAGGAAGACAGCAGCAGCCAGGAGCAGCTAGAGAGTTTTGTAGAGAAAACATGTCATGTGGGCAGGTAGATGAAGTAATAAGGGATATACAGGCAAATGGGGGTAGCTCAGAGTTGCACATATCCTGTTTAGAGATATCATCATTTCATTGGCTAGCCCATTTTCCCAGGAGAGAGAGACTCCTGTTAATCTCATCATTTCCACTCTCTAAAATGGCGGCCCGTTCTGCCCTACTGGAAAGTTAGAGAACTGATGGGAGAAGACATAGGAGAGAGCAGATTGGGGGAGTGGCTCTACAGTGGGATCGCTGTTTTGGGGTGGTGAGTAGGGGAAAGATGGGGAGAAAATTTGTAGCTCAAAATCTCGTGGAAATGAGTGATGTAAACAAGAAATTAAATTAATTAAAAAAAGTAAAACGAGGGCCCAAATTCATTTGGGGAAAAGGGATAGAGGTCTCGACATCTTCTGCAGCTACTTCAGGTTGAAAAGAGGTATAGAGTTGTCCCTACCACACTGGATCCCAGGGGGTGAAGGGTTGATCAGAACTGAGCATATGTGATGTCAAGGGGATGGGAGAGGGACAGGTATGGACTGGCATCCACTATTCACTACCAACTGTAGGTGAATGGCCTGTAGTCTGGAAGACAGAAATCTGACAGGCAAGTTCAATATAAGGAGCACCAAAATAACTAGAAGTGGCGTCAGAATAGGGGAAAATAAAGAAACCAAGAGTCCCATAGGAATAATTTGCATTTGGCATATAGGATTATCTGAGCTTGTTACTTCATTAAAAGTTTCCACTCTTATTCCAGTGCTTTAGGACGATCAGGTGGTAAAGGGGATTCAGCCATATATGTGAAAATATAAGTAACAGCACTCTTGCTAGTAGAAGTTTTCTGCCCCTGGGTTCAATAGTTATACAAATGAATTTACTTATAAGAAACTGACTTTATTCCAGTTATAATAAAAGACTTGAGAGGATGCTTAAGTAATTACAAAATAGTGCATATCAATAATATGCATGTCAATAATAAGTTTATGATAAAACATATCTGTACTGTAGGACATGCAGGATGAACAGGTGTTATTTCCATATTAGTAATAAACTTGAATCAAATTGACTTTTCCATTAATGTAATACAAAATATTCTGTAAGTTATCTCCGCCCAAGAAAATTGATTGTATTGAAATTTTTTCCCCAGACCAAACCGAAGATATTTCTGATTTAGTTTCTTTAATTAATTGAATAGCAGCTAGGTCCTTCAGTCAATTGTACCAATACTCAATTATTCTTACACCATTATATGTAAGGACACTTTTAAGGACCTTATTTTATCTTTGCCTAATTATTTCCATATCATTCTGAAACAGTGTTCTGTTTCAGGGATTTAATCTTTTACATGAGTATGCAGGAAGACAAAAGCCTGAGTACTAATTTAATTAGTTGTTTGGAAGATGGAATGATTACACATTCAGATTGAAAACAGCAAGATCCCATTTACTTGCATTGAGCACGTATTTTTTATTGACCACTTGCTTTGATTATAGACATTTTCCATAAAAGGAAAAAGCAGGAACATAATTATACCAGCATCAAACTGGCCCTTAAGTCTTAAGCTTAAGGGCATATATATGACAGGATAAAGTAGCCTTAGTTATCTTTGATTTCAGGTAAAACTCACAATTTGGCAGTCAGCCAATAACAATTCCACCTTATAACCAGAACAAGGAATAGTCAGTTGGGAAACATTCCTTTTCTCTCTCTCCTTCCTTCCTTCCTTCCTTCCTTCCTTCCTTCCTTCCTTCCCTCCCTCCCAGGGCAGTTGGGGTTAAGCAACTTGCCTAAGGTCATGTAGCTAGTAAATGTTAAGCATCTGAAGCCAGATTTGAACTCAGGTGCTCCTAACTCCAAAGCTGGTGCTCTATTCACTGTGCCATGTAAGTGCACCTGAAACATTATTTTTCAAAGGAACACAATGGGGAAACTTAGCCAGGAGGATCCCATCTTAGGGTTGATGCCAAGGCTGTCCTCTCAGGTTTTCCTAGATATAAACCTCCACCTGTAACAGTTCAGGATTACATTCCCTCTGTGTAGCTTCTGGCCTTTCTCTTGAATATTGGATTACAGAATCATCAGACAAATTGTACCTAAATTTAAAACCCAAAATAAAATCAGTTACAGTCCTAAGAGCTTTTACCAAAAATGGTATGTTTCACTAATCATAGCTTACTTTCATGGAATTGCAGTAAGTAATATAAATTTACCAGGACTCTTATACATAAAATATTTCACTTAATTTTCACTTTTTTTTCCCTTTCCTTCTCAAGTTCTTTCAAGTTTCTTTGTCTTAGAAATTATTTCTACATAAACTTGAAAATTTCTAGCAAGCCAGGTTCATTGTTGAGGAACTCCACAACCCAAACAAGCTTTTTTCTCAGGGCTGATGACTTTGCCCACACAGATGATTTCCAGGAACCTGACAAGTTTACAATTTGAGGGAAATCCACAATCTTGAAAGAAAGCTAACTTTCTTATGAATAGGATTCTCATATAATAATTGACCACAACTTAACTTTAATTTGTAAGACTCCATAAATTCTAGCTAGATATTCCAGTCAAACTCAGACCTTTGGCTATGTTCTGGTACAGAAAGACTTTCTCCTTTTTCATGAGCCAGTCTTGTTCCAAAGTACAAGCCTTAAAACTTTCAGTGACACAGCCCCCAAGTCTCCCTGCTTCTACAATCAGTGAAATGACTTTCTTCTCTTAAATCTAAGGGGAAATGGTTCCTCCCTTCTTCTTTTTTTTCCCTTTTGTCTGTGCTTTTACACCCCAGAACCTGGCTCTATAATTCAGGAGAGAGAGAATTTTTTATTAGCAACTTTTTCTTTCCAAAAGTTTCCAAACCATTTTCTCTCATATCATCTGTCTCTGCTGTTAATGCAAACAGATTATACCTTTCTTTCCACCCATGCTCCTCTCCTTCCTTCATACTTAAACTTTCCCGCCTTTCCTTCAATCTACTCATCCCTCCGGTGTACCCTCTTTAAAACTGCACGTATCTTATTTCTTTCTTATTTTGATCCTACACTTCTCTTACCCTTCTCTGTTTGCTTTTACCAATCATAATCTAAATACTAAAATATTTTTCTTTCTCTTTCCTGTCTACCTGCTCCTCTGAGGCTGCTGCTATCAGGAAGGGAGGGAGGGAGAGGGAAAGAGAAAGAGACATTCCCATTGGAATCCTGCTAGACTATGCCAGTTGTAAGGCCCAGAATTTTTCCAGCTGGGGGACCCTGTAGTTCTGCCCCCCCCCCCAATAACTGTGTTGCCACAACAGGGTATCTACTGATTTGGGAAGTCTTGATCAATTTGTCCCCAAACTTCTGGACTCAGTCTCAAAGTCTTCTCTTCTATAGTGCAACAAGAGTAAGTAATGATATTAATGTCTCCCCATGTTAGGTCAGATTGGAGGGTGATGACCTCAGTGAATTTGGTGGGGTCCTCAGAATAACCACCAAGTTTTTCTTTGGCCTGAAAAAGATTGGACATGGAAGAGGGAGCATGGACTCTAGTAGTTCCTCCTTTCCCATTGACCACCTTCCTCAAAGTTCAGGGTTTCATGGGAGTGGCTGTTAATTCAAAGGGTTGAGGCAGGGGAAGTGGGGGGAATCACACTTCTTATATTTGAGGGGCTGAGAATTGGAGGGTGGGTGGAGGGAGAAACAAGATGGGGAAATGATTCTTGGTCTGGGTAAGTGTGTGTGTGTGGGAATTTTTGTAGGAGGCTTCAGAGTTACTGATTAGGATTACTTAGCTGGAGTGGAAAGTAGAGCCTCTGAGGCCAGAGGGGTGGAAGGGAAAGGATCTTTTAGGAGGTCTGGTACTTTTTCTTCCTTCTTTCCCACCATAAATTTAGCTAAGAGCATTCTGCATTGTTAGCATTGTGAAAGAGCCATGAAGGCCATATGGAACTCCAGTCCATGTCCCTTAATGGTAGCAGAGGATCAAGTTGCAAAATGGTGTTATAGGTGAGGGACATGGAAACAGGCCACTTTTGGTTTTCTAGATTATACTGAGGCCAAGCAACATCACAAAAGAATTCATGGCATCTCTTTTTGAGGTCCTGAAGATGAAGTTTCTTCTAATTTTGCAAAAGACAGCCTAACAGCTAGTCCCATGGTGTGGAAGGGGACTGCCCCATTGTGCTGTAAGTCCAGAGCAACTCACCTTTCCTTCAAGCCATCTGCTTCACATGCAGTGTCCCATGGAGAGGGGATAAGGACAGGGTTCTCAGGCACGGCTTAGAACCTGCAGGGCACAGAGACCCACTGACTTACCCCTACCATATCTGGCTGGCTGCTTGAAAGGGAATAGATTTACCTTATGCTGGAGAGAGAGCCAGAGTTGGAGACAATCTCTGTATAGGCCTCGAAATTGGTGAAGTATAAGACATATGTAGTGGTGTTGTCTTGAAAGAATTCAGATTCAGTCTATCTCCAACCCAAGCAAGGACATTTATTGGGGGTGATGCACCCTGTGGGCTCTTCTCCTTAAGGGAAATAGTAGCCGCAGCCAAGAGAAGCTAAGGGTTTTTATTGAGGAAATGTGCCCTGTGGGCAGGGAGATGAGGAAATCAGGGATAGACAGGCAAAGGGCAGTAACTCAGAGTTCTGCATGTATCCTGTTCAGACACATCGTCATTTCATTGGCCAGCCTATTTGCCCAGAGCAAAGGGACCCAAAAAATTGTTTAGTCTGACTGCTTTCCACTTGACATAGAGTAACAGAAAATAAAAGCACGTGCTCCCATGTGTCAGTAGAGAAAACAAAAATGAACAGAATCATTTCTAGTTTTTTTTTCTCCAAAGCTTTTAACTGCTTTCAAAAACTATTATTACATATGTACATTTTTACAGTTTATTCTACTCTCCCCCATTTTTTAGAAATAGCTAAGGAGAATAAGCAAACAGTTAAAGTATTGAAGAAAAACAGCAATTCCTTTGAAAACGTTTGTTTTAAATATTCAAATAAGATGACTTAAAAATTAATTTTGGTTCCAGCACAGCATTCAGCACTGTTAGGTGACAATAATTTGTTACAAAGGAACACCTTAGCTTTTTCCAATCCCAGTCCCCAGTTCTTTACTTTTTACCATTTAGGTGTGTTAAATTTTACCAAGCAGATCTGCCACTAACTTGTCTATTTAGAAAAATAGGGACAGCTCCCCCCCTTCCCCCATCCTATAAAAACAAGAACAGACTCACAGACAGTGAATAGCCATAATAAAAAGCTATCTTCTCTCCATCTGGTGTGGGAGAAAATCAGTCATGTGCCTTCACACTTAAAGGCAAGTAACATGCTACATTCTCCCTTTTTCTCTCTTCTCTGATATTTTGCTAAAAAGCACCAGAAAGTCTCACAAAAGTGTCTCATGTCACTTTTCTAGCACTTGAAGTAACGTATCAGCAAGCACCCTAGCACACCCAGGATGGCTGCTAGCACCGGTTCTTAGATCTGCTTTTCTAAAGGAAAGCAACTCAAAATGGGTTTACAGTCTCACTTTAATCAATCAAACACATATTTACCTAATTCAGGGGCAAAAGTCAGCACCCTGAACTTCAGAGAATACAAACAGAATAAAAACACAAGTTACAAGCAAACAGAGAAACAGATCAGCAGACAGGCTTCCAACCATCTGACCATTACATCCATACCTATTCGGTTACCAGAGAGGGAAGCACCAACATCTGGGTTTTTCAAAGCAGGAGGTGAGGGGGCTGGGCGGTGGCCTCAGTGTCTTCCCAGAGTCTCCTCTGGCCAAATCACACAACTCTTCTCAAAGTGAGGCCCAAAGCAAAAACTCACATCAGTGTATATATAGCCTTCTCCTGGATCAGAGAATGTCACAACCCTCTTGACCAATTGCCCAATCACAAAGCAATAAGGTGTGGGCATTCCTGAAGAACAAGCCTCCTGCTGCAGGCTCCATGTGACCACATTCAGCCTATTAGGGGGCAGAGTATACTTTCAAATCAGGGAAGGTTCTCAGAGCCACTTAAGCCTATCAGAGAGCCTAGGGGCAGGGAAGATCTTCAGATTCCGGCAACAAGTAAGAATTTACAATAATCTCTCTTTCTACTCACCTGATAAAATTCAACCTCTTTGTTCCAAAATCTTTGATGGTAGATTATAGAGATAGTGCTTCATGGTTTCCAAGGTTCTTTCCTCATAATAAACCTGTGAGGTAGGCAGTAAAAGAGTTATTTCTTTTACATAAACTGAAAATGTACCAAAGATGCACAGATTGAACCTTCAAGAGGTTGTGACTTGTTTGTGGTCACGTAACTAATTAAGTGTCTGAGAGGAGAATTCTAACCCATGTTTCTGCATTCTAAATCATGGAATCTTGCCTAATAATTTTCTGTTTTGAATTTCTAGCAAAATTATATCTTTTTAGATAAAAAAAGCTAATGTTATTTTTTTTGTTAGATTTTTATCTGATTTTCTGAATATTGAGGAATAACACATTGCAAATAAAGCAGTTTAGATCATATAAGTATCTGAGTAATTATATTTGGATTATATTTCCCTAAAAAAGTTTTATTTGTAAACTTCTAGTAGCCAAATAACAAAACTATAATTTTAAAACTATAACCATCTCTGGCTTAATAGAGAACTGTCACAAGTTTCCAATATGGAAGGCTGTTGAATGCTTGCATAGTACTATATTAAGTTCCTTCTACCACTGAAATTACAGGTTATCCTCAAACTAAAGACTTTATTTTACAGTTGTGTATAGCAGATAAGTGCTATAAATACATAGTTGACTTATTTAAAGTTATTATAATATTATGGTATCTTCCAGACATAACTTCTTTATTGCCTTCTCTGCTGTCAGTCCAGAATTTCCTGGAGTTCTCACATTCATGTGATTAGCGCAATACTATTCCTTATCTTCTATTTTTGCTGTATAGTGTAACATTTTAATTATGTATGGCGAGAGTTACTGGTGCGTAGAATGGACAGCTGGCCATGGAATCTGGAAGGACTGATTTTAAACTTCCACCACTTATACTTACTATTTGACCCAAGGCAAGTCACTTAGTCTCTCAGTGCCCCCAAGTAATTCTCCCAGACAGTTGATCTGCATAGATAAAGGAAATTGCTTACCTTTACATACTGATGTAATCACAGGTTTGCTTTTTATGTAGTTTGTGAGTGTGTTGTGTATATATATTTAGTGTATCTTTTATATCTCATTTTTAATAATTGTTTAATGCAGTTAACTTTTTTGTGTCATGGACCCCTATGGTGAAAGCTGTGGACATCTCAGAATGTCGTTACATATATAAAATGAAATGCATAGGATTACAGGAGATAAATTATATTTAAATAGTTGTCAAATATTAAAAGAAATTCAGCAATTTCAGGTCAAGAATCCTTGATTTAATATATGTTTTTCTTTCCCCTCCCATTAAAAGGCACTCTTCTGGGTAGAAACTGTTTTGTATTACCTTGATGTTATGGATTACATCTAGCGTATAGTACTGAGTAAATAGGCACTTGAAAAATTCTTGTTGTTTGATGTTTTGATTTATTTCTTTTCTATAGGTTAAAATAATTTCTATTTTATCTTCCTTTTTTCTTGAAGGCTCTTCCTTCTTCCATGATTGTAGTAGCAGTTTACTGTCCAGTGATAGCTGCTATCTTCATTGTTCTGAAGATGGTCAATTACCGCCTGCACAGAGCACTTGATGAAGGAGAAGTTATAGAGAAGAGCGCTAATGAACTCATTGATCGGGGAACCAAACCTGAGAAAGATAGCTGTTCAACCAGGAGAAAAGATAGCAATGCACATAGGTAAGGAAGCCTGCTTTTCCATCCTGCGTTGCTGAATCTTGTAGACTCACCATACTTTATGGTTTTAGCTATTAATATGGTTGACTAGGGTTAGTCTTTACCGTTTGTGGCTAGGAACAAATCAAAGCTAATTTGTCTACATGGAGAGATTAGATCCACAGTTGAGGTCTTCCTATAATGCACCTTAAAACAACATATCTACTTTTGATCTCCTTGATCTTTTAATATTCTGGAAATTACTTGAGTCAAAAAACCCCTTTGAGAACATATGTAGGAAATACAGCATGATCTATAAATCTTCAGTAATAAATCAGTAATCTACAGTAATAAATTCAGTAATCTTCAGTAATAAAAATGGTGATACCTTTGGATCAATTTACTCTCTGACTTTTTATTATTCCCTATATAATTTTCTGTCTTTTTGTACAATTAGATATGAAGAACAAAAATGTAGCCATTCCTGATTTTCAGCTAGAAAAGAATTTATAATCCATTGCACCTCACTGGATATTTGAAATCTCATTCCTGAAAACTGAATTTTAGTAGCAGAGGAATGAATGAATTATATATTTGGAAATTGTTTCCTTTGATATAGCCTCTTTCCTCTTTGGTTGTTTTTGTGTGGGAAAGTTGCCACACTTTCACTTGACCATATTCTGCTTGGTGGTAAAGTGCTTGTAAAGGTGATTGGGGTCCTAATTGTCTAGATCCTTTCCATATTGTGACTTTCCCCATCGTGGTTTCTCTATATTGCGGGTCAGCATAAGAAATAAAATGTCAATTTTGGGAATGTTCTGTGGGAGCTACAGATGGCATGTGAAGACCAGTAGATGACACAGTACCTATAACCAAATTCTTAACCCAGATTTTACAGTAAGGTACTGTAAAAACCCCATAATAGAAAAAGAAAAAAAATCAGACTTCTCTTCTGGTAGGAATATAGGGTCAAAAAATTTTATGCAGGTTTTCCAGATTGTGGTGTATCTCACCCTAACTGTGTGACATGGAAGGGATAATTGTAGTTGTTCTATTATGTAACTTAGGCTGAGATATGGACTCATAGAGGTGAGAACTCTGTACTACTTCTATTAGTTTTAGGAACAAACTTCTACATTATGAGCAGATAATTTGAGAAGTAGTGAGAGTCTTGAAAATGAATGGAAGGTAGTCAGAAATGACCTCATTCAGATACTTGAAACTAGGTAGCACAAGTACATGTGTACCAACAGTGCCTATTTTTAAAAATGTAATTGTAATTCATGCTTTTTACGTAGTATATTCTGTAGTAGTTTTTAGATCGGTATCTTATTCCCTCTAAGGCTACCATCATTGATTTATTTTCATTTTTACTTATCAGTGATCTGTTATGATTAATCTATTTCTGTAGCTTCAGAACTAAACATCAGAGAGGTGCAGACCCAAAGCACCAGAGAAGAGGAACATAGATAACCATGAACCAATTTACAAAATGTTGATTTACAATACTTAAGTAATTTAAAATTCTGAAATTATTTCATTAGCTAGTGTTTTAGTAATTAATTTAGTAATCCTATCCAAAAGAATTTTTTAAAAAAGTATAATTTAATTATTTGAGCAGGTTCTATCATCATGTAGTGAAATTTTTAGTTAGTAGAAGGGTGGAGGGGTTTGGCTTAGTTTTTTTTTTTTTTTGGCAATGTAAAGTGGTATTTTATTTTATTTTTTTATAATTTTTTAAATTTGTTTTCTTGTTTACATCATTCATTTTCATGACATTTTTGAATTACAAATTTTTTCCCCATCTTTCCCCTGCCACAACCCTAAAACAGCAATCCTACTGTAAAGCCCCTCCCCTGCTCTGCTCTCTTACTTTCTGGTAGGGCAGGGAGAGTCTCCCTGTCCTGGCCCCTGTATATCTTAATTCCTAGTTGCAGGTCTTGCAGAACTTTAAATTCTAGATTCTTTCGATTCCTCCCTTGTCCCCCACCCTCAATGGAAGGACAAATCAATTCAGTACAGGCTGTGGATGTGTGATTATACAGGACATCTTCATAGTGGACATATTGTGACAAGTGATCATCTGTCTCTCCTTCCTATCCCTCCCCCACCCCCCTTGTTCTGTTCTCTACCCTGTCCCTTTACTGAAGCGTGTGCTTCCAGCATCGCTCCCCCACACTCTGCCGTCCCCTCCGTCATCCCCCCTCTCATCCCCATGCCCC
>JAQQSW010008253.1:0-13520 GCA_028646575.1 Pseudocheirus occidentalis
GAAGTACATGCAACTGGGAAATAAGATATACAGGCAATGGGATAGGGAGAGCCATCTTATCTACCAGAAAGTCAGAGGGGTGATGGGGAGGATATAGGAGAGAATAGATTGGTAGATGGGGTATACAGTGAGACTGCTATTTTGGGGTGGTGAATAGGGGAAAGAAGGGAAGAAAATTTGTAACTCGAAATCTTGTGGAAATCAATGATGTAAACCAAAGAATAAATAAATAAACAAAAAATCTTTTTATATGTAATTGGAAACACTTATTGCAATAAACAAAATAAATTTTAAAAAGAAAATAACATAATCATACATTCAGAACTGGAAGGGACCTAGAAGGTCATCAAGTCCAATGTACACATTTTACAAATGAGGAGACTGAAGTTTAAATAGATTAAGTGACTTAAGTGTCTATAGCAGGATTTGAACAAGTCTTTTCTGTCCTCCAAATTTAAGCCCTCTCTACTCTTGAGTCACCTCCATATATTCTTTCTTTTCAAGACTTCTAAGCTTTAACCACAAAGGATATCATGACTTCTAGGCAGAGAGAGTTACGGAAATATTAGAAATAAATTTTTTTGACCTTGTAGAGTACCTGCTCATCAAAATTATTTGTTTATTGACTGGATCCGGTTCTTAAGCATTATAAATTGAGTTATTAGGGAATGAATAAGGATATACAAATTTACTTTGACACCTACTCCTGCACCACCACAAATGCAGCACCATTAGAAAACAGTGGCCACGTATAGAAAAGGCCTAATGAAACTGGATATAAAGGGACAGATTCTATGACCACAGAAAGTAAATGCTGTAAAGAGATCTCATCAAATTCTTTAAAATTAAAATTAAAATTTATGACAGTTTATTGCACATTTGAAACACATTTCAACATCATGAGTTTGACATTTACTAACAAGCAGATGTTTAAAGTTTGAGCATCTCCTTAATGTGAATCTCTGATAATAAAAGAAAAGTTTAATCGATCACAGAATTCAATCAAATGCATGTCTGCATTTTCAGACTTTTCTTGCTGTGTTTACTAAATGGTAGATAATTATGCAAACCAAAGACATGTCTCCTTAGGGGTACAGTTAACTGACAATGATCATTCCCTCTGATGTGAATTAAGCAAGAAGTTGTGTATAACTAAAAAAAAATTTCTAGTGTTTGATCATTTTCTTGGTGTCCAGAGATGACCAAATATGATTTAGTGTGTTGTAAAATCAGCCACACAGAAATAAACAAATCTTATCATTGAAATACTCATTAAAATTATAAATTATATTTAGTCAAATTTACTTCACAATTCATTTAATAATGGTCTATCCTATCCAAAGAATTGCTCCTAGGTGTTGGAGACATAAAGTAAGGAAAAATTGAACCTGCCCTCGACACTTCTATTCTAATGCTTCCCTAAATGCCCAATTGGCTTCCATTTTATAAGACTCAAAGATGAAATTTTCTCCCTTTTAAATAAAATGAATTTTACAAATTCTAAATCACATGATCTTCAAAAGAGCTATTATTTGTCAAGTCCTATGTTTGGCTAAGGACAGATTGTACTATATATCTCATCCTTCCAAGAGCAATTCAGTGCTTCTTTTCCCCCCATTTCCTGACTTTCTTTTAAAAGGTTTCTCAAAGATAATATTATTTATGGGTCATCTATTCAGAAGGTCTATTTAGTAACATTATAATCTGGACTATATATTTAGCTCTCTGTGAGATATATTGATTTTCCTAAAGCAGTCAAAAAAACCCTCTGGGGCATTTGAACTTAAAGCTATTTTATTATACGGCATATAAAGAATAGGAAAATGGAAGATTATAATAGATGGTGCTCCTGATGCTAACATAACCCCCAGCCCTATTGGATCCCTACACAGCATTTTAGACCATAGTCTAAAGTGCCAGTTTCCTAAATGAACTGCTGCTCTAAGTATTTGGTATAGCTTGGATGAAATGATCTTAACCAAGTTCTTTACTCTTGCTGTCATGCTTCTGATGGGGTGCTTGGGTGCCTGTGCTTGAATCCCAGTTTGTAAAATCACATTTCTCCCTAGCCTTAAAACACTGTCTCAGGAAGTTTCTCTCTAGCTCAACGGCAACATAGTCTAGCGAAACTACTTATCTCTCTTCCTGATACAGTAGCCAGCTGCACCTATAGAATTTAGTAGTTTGACCCAACTGTGTACTGGCTGAAGCAGCTGTGTTCTGTGTCACATCTATCATATATGTCCTAGACTTAGTCATATGTATACTCCCTAGCTCATTATACACATCCGGAATCCCTTGTTATCCTGGAACATAAGTTTATTCCCAACATCTATCTTGTGTAACAAGATATTGATGGAGACCGCCTGAGTTTTCTCAGTCAGCCCTGACTGCTAACTGACTTCGTGATGTTTCAAGCCTAAAAACACATCTCCAGGCAGCCCACCTTGGTCTATTTTCCAGTGAATTCTGGGCAATATGCCTGTGCAGTGGATAATAAAACTGCATGTTCCTTTAAGAACTGCCCACTCCTTAACTCCTCCCTAATCCTACCCTGACTCACTTAGTTAGCTTAATTGGCATATGTTTTACTAAAGATTATCCAATAAAAAACTTTAACTCTACCCCTTTATGGTTACTGGTTCCTTAACACCTCCTGCCCACTGTAAAGTGTAACAAACTTTTACCATCCTGACTCAGAGACTCCTTGGGTCCTGTGAATCCTTTCCAGACTGCTTTTCAGGGACTCTGGCTATTGGAGTTCCTGAAACACCACCCCCTTCATCATTTCCATTGCTCCCATGGCATTCTTTCAGTATGGTATACCAATTCTGTATACCATACACATGTAATGTAATGTATGTAAATGTAAAACTGTATTTCCAGTTTCTGTCTTAGACACATCTTGTGACTTCTGATACTGTCTTTTCCAAAAATTTTTCTCCAATGACTAATATTTTTTACCCTGATCCTCTGTTTCCATAGGGTACTTTTCCTTATCAGGATCATTTCCTAGAAGATTGTTCTCATTAATAATATTCTGTCCTAGCACTATTCTCAGTACATTTCTGGGCATGCAATCTACATTTAAAATACTGTGGAAAATAGGTTTTTATCTATTGTTACTGTTGTGTTTCCTATCAACACAAGTGCCTTTTTTCTCTCTATCCTTTAAACAATTCAAGGAGGGGCAGAGGAAAAGAGAAAAGTCCAAACATACTTCTGACTTTCACTCTTGCTTACTATGCTCATACCACAAATACATTAAATTTTTCAAAACCTACTTTAAAAACCATGAAAATTGACTCAGGTCTTTATGGTTAGACATTGGAATAATTTAACCAGCTGTAGAAAGAGCTAAGATCTTGCTGGATGGTTATTTTTTAATTAAGTATATATTAGTCATAATATAATTTTCATGTTGATAGGTAGGATAAACTATGGTCTGTTAAGTCAGGTTAGATCTTAGTTGATTATCTAGTAGAACTATCACAGAATTTCAAAAGTATAAGGGAACTTCAGGAGTCAACCAGCTGAATATATATGTATATATATATATATATATATATATATATAATATATATAATACATATATATGTGTGTATATATATATATATATATAAAACAACACCTGAATAATAATCCACTCTAAAGGTAACCAAAGGATCAGCTAGTTGCCTCTTGAAGACTGCTAGTGTGAGAAAACTCATTACATTCCAGGGTAAACTCTTCTACTTTTTTAAAACAATAACTGAGATTATAAAGAACTTTTTAATCCCAGCATCAGGCCTAAAATGTACCTCTTTACAACTTCTACCCATTGTGTCTACTTTAGCCCATAGGGATCAAGAAAGTCTAAATCTTGCATATGGCATTGCTTCAAATATTTGAAGACTACCATTACATTCCCTTTTAAGTCTTTTTTAGCCTAAGTCAAGATCACGTCCAATGATATTGAGACCCTTTATCATTCTGGTTTCCCTTTTTTGGACATTCTCTAGTTTATCAATACCTCTTCTAACATATGATGCCCAGAAATGGTTTGATGAGGGAAGAATATGCCAGAGTTTTATCCCCTCCCCAGTTCTAAAAATACCTTTCATGCTGCAACCTAATTTTCCATTAGTCTTCTTGATTTTCATATTATGTAGTCATGCTACATTGAGCATATGGTGCATGAAAACCACTAGATTTTTATCAGTTGAACTGTTGTTTCACCTTGTCTCTCTTATTTTGTATTTGTAAAGTTGATTTTTTTAAGTCAAGTTTAAGACTTAAATTAAATCCATATTAAATCCAATCTTACTAAATTTGACCCCAAATCCTCACCTATACAGATTTCTCTATATCCTAGTGATAATACAACTCTTATCTTTTTGTCATATGAGAATTTAATTATCTTATTGTCTTGAACATTCTCTGAGTCATTTCTAAAAATATTAACTAGTACAAGACTATAGACAAGATCCTGGTTCCATTCCATTAGGTTCCACTTAATAAAATGACAGTGAACAATTAAATGACTTTTCTGTGTCCACGCATTCAACCAGTTTAGAATCCATATGATAATACTATTATCTGAGCAATATTTCTCTATTTCTTCACAGGAATAATATGTAAGATTTTGTCAAAATTTTAATACAAACTAGATAAGGAGAGGATTCTGGGAAGATGGCAGAGTAGAACAGAAAATTCCAAGCTCTCAAGATTTTCCCCCACAAAAAGAGTTAAAATAGCACCTTAGGGTGAACAAAGTGTGGATGGAGATAAATAAGAACAGGACACAGGTTGTCCTCCTGTGACAATTTGAGAAGATCAGAAGAAAAATCCCAGAATAAGGTTTAGTCTCTGTGAAGACTAAACACTTCCAGGCTAGATTCCATTTTAACAGTTAAATGGCAAGCCTCTTAAACAACAAACAGCAAGCCCTTGGGGTTAGTTGGTTTGAGAGATTGCCTCAGCCTCCAAAAACAGAAATTTTATACCCAGGATAGTGAGGAGAGTTGGGCATTTGAGCCCAGGAAGACTGAGGTAACCTCTGCCAACCAGGAATGCCAAACCAAAACTGCTATGAAGACCAGTGTGGGGTAGGGGAGGAGGAACCAGCACCACCCAGGGAGTGCAGAAGCAGTGGAGCAGAAAGCCCCTGAATGTGGGCATTTACAGGAAGTTGGAGGTTTGGTTTTGGTTTCAGGCTAGAGGGAAAAACTGAATATATAGGGCAAGGGGCACCATTCCCCATGCCTCAGGGCTAGAGGTGACTACAAATAAATAAGGTATTACCACCCAAAAAAAAATTCACAGAGTAAGGAGAAAGAATCCAACCATAGAAACGTATTATGCGAATAGAGATGACCAGGGTTCATCTTCAGAGGAGAATAATGAAGTAAAGAAACCCCCAAAGAGTAACATCAAATTTTCACCTGTGCAAAAAGAATTTATAGAAGACCTTAGAAAAAGACTTTAAAAATCAAACAACAGAGAAGGAAGACAAACTAAAAAAGAATAATCCAAGAAAAACAAGAAGGGTATAAAAGGAAAGTCAATCAACTATAAAAGGAGATCCAGAATCTTAAGAAAGGAAATGACAGCTTGAAAATTAGAATTGGGCAAAGTGAAGTCAGTGAAATTATAAGAGATCAAGAAATGATTAAACAAAATATGAATAATGAAAAATAGAAGTGAAGGTGAAACATCTTAAAATATTTGGAGAATAGATCAAGAAGAGAAAACACAAAAATAATTGGACTAAATGAAAGTTATGATCAAAAAAGAATCTTGATATAATAATAAAAGAAATAATTAAAGAAAATTGTCCTGAAGGATTAGAAAGATTAAAATAATTTAAATATGATGGTGCCACAATTAAAATTACACAAGACTTAGCAGCAGAGACACTGTAGGTCTTGGAACACAACATATCAAAGAGCAAAAGATGGTGGTTCTAGTCAAAAACACCATACCCTGCAAAGTTAACTATTATCTTGAATGAAAAAATGGACATTTGATAACCTCTCAGACCATTAAGATATTGTTTTTAAAAATCCTGAATTTAGTAGATGATTTGATATAAAAGAACCAATATAAATATAAGGTACATAACAAAGACCAAGTATAAGGGATCCATAAGGACAGACTGCTTAATTTTTATGTATGTAAAATATAAAATTTATGACTAATAATCTTATTAATACATGGATAGTTCATAAGAAAGATTGGGGAAAACCTGAGCATGATATGAATTTTAAAAGTAAA
Organism: Pseudocheirus occidentalis; assembly: GCA_028646575.1. Classification (NCBI taxonomy): domain Eukaryota; kingdom Metazoa; phylum Chordata; class Mammalia; order Diprotodontia; family Pseudocheiridae; genus Pseudocheirus; species Pseudocheirus occidentalis. Next base: position 6,256 of record JAQQSW010008253.1, read on the forward strand.
ACCATGTAAGAACATCTAAAAAGAGTAATTATTTTATACAAATGAGGTAGAAGAGGAAGAATTGATACAGAAGAATTAGATGAGGGAGGAGGGCTGGTATTTCTGGTAACCTACATTCATTGGGAATGAGTGTAAAAAGGAACCATATATATTTATTTTAAAGAGTATAGAAGTCTTTAAATTCAGAACAAATAAAATGGTAGGGACATAGGGAGGAGGGAGATGACAAGGGAGGGATCTTTAAAGGGGAGGATGAGAGAAGAGATATTTACCTAATAGGGGTATAGAAGAGTGTTCAGATTTATGGGCATGGGAGGTTAAGGGAAGGATCCTTGGAGGGAGGGTAGGCAAGTCAAAGGAGGGCAAGGTGTAGAAATAAAGTAGAGGAGACAGGAGGGATAGGAAACAAGAGATAAGCATATACCTAAAAACAAAGATCAGAAGTAGAATAGATTTGGGAAAGTATAAGTCTATATGTGTATGTGTATATATATGTGCGTGTGTGTGTGTGTATGGATATATCTGCAGTTATGGAGAAACATATCTAAAATTCATTGTAGCTTTCTGGGAGGTGGAGGAAGTTAAACTTTATTGCAACCTTTGGGGTGGGGGGAGAGAGGGAAAAAAGAACAAAGTAAAAAGGTGCACAGCAGGGGACAAAAGAAAATTCACAAGAATGCAAAGAAAAGACGGACAGTTCTCAACACAATGAGTATTATTTATCATATAGGCTTTCTTGAAATGAAAATTTATTTTTACATATTTTGAATCCTCTCCTATGTAGTGCTATGCACACAACATGCTTGTTTTTTTTCTTTCTAACTTTGTAATTAAGTTCCAATATTTAAGTTTACGATATGTTTTTGTTTCTTTTCTCAATTCTCTATTTGTGTTCTGGCTTAAAACAAATTTTTGGGAAAAAATACTAGGTAGGCAAAGGAAAGCTTTATTCCAGGGGTGGGATTACAGGAGATTGAGTAAGATGGCTTAGACAAAAATGACTGCAATATAAAAACAAAGGGTAGGGGCAGCTAGATGGTACAGTGAATAGAGCACCAACAATAGTCAGGAGGACCTTTGTGAAAATCCAGTTTCAGGCACTTAACATTTACTTGCTGTGTGACCTTGGATAAGTCACTTAAATGCAACTGACCCACCAAAACAAAAAGACAGCAACAAAATTCATTTTCCAAATTAAGTACAATAAAAGATAGCTAGCTATATTTACAACATTGCCCAACTTGATCTGCATAGTAACCCTGGAATAAAAGGGAATGAGGTTAGTTTAATGTGATATATTCTTCATTAAACTATGTATCCCAATGGTGGAGCCAAAATGGCTGAATAGAAGCACAAACTTGTCATGGGCTTCCACTTCAATCACTTCCAATACACATAAAAATGACTGTAAACAAACTTTAGAGGTACAGAATCCACAAAGGGACAGAAACAAATCTCGCACTGAAAGAAGCCCAGTACAAGCAATCAGGAAGAAACATTTGAGTATTATGGAAACACAATCAGGATAACATAAGACCCAGCAGCTTCTACTGTAAGGGGTCAAATGGCTTGGAATATGATATTCCAGAGGTCAAAGGAGGTAGGACTAAAACCAAGAATCACCTACCCAGCAAACTGTGTATATAGCTACAGGGAAAAATATGGTCATTCAATGAAATAAAAATTTTCAAGCATTCTTGATGAAAAAAAAAACCAGAGCTGAACAGAAAATTTTACTTTCAAATAAAAGAAGCAAGAGAAGCATGAGAAGGTAAACATGAAAAAGAAATCATAAGCAACTTATTAAAGTTGAATTATATTCCTACATGGAAAATTGATCATTGTAACTCATGAGACTTTTCTCAGCATGAGGATAGTATATATGTATGTATAGGAGGGTGTATGTGTATATAAATATGTATGTGAGTGTGGGCATGTGTATGTTCATATATACATAAACAGAGGGCACAGGATGAGTTGAATATGAAGGGATGATATCTAAAAAATAAAATTAAGAGGTGAGAGAGGAAATTATTGGGAGAAGAAGAAAGGGAGACATAGAGTAGGGTAAAATATCTAATATAAAAGAGGCAAGAGAAAACTGTTACAATGGAGAGGAAGAGCAAGAAGGTGAAAGGGAATGGGACAACCTTATTGTCATTGAATTTGACATAAGGAGGGAATAACATACACACTCAATTAGGTATCTTACCCTACAGGAAAATAGGGGGGGATAAGAAGTAAAGGATAGAAAGGAGGGCAGACTGGGGGAGAAGGTAGCTATAAGCAAACATTTTTGAAAAGGAATAGAGTCAAATGAGAAAATAGAATAAGTGGGGAGTGTGATAGAATGGAAGGAAATATAGTTAGCCTTTCAGAACATAACTACTGTGGAAATGATTTGGATAACTATACATGTACAACCTATATTGAATTGCTTATCATCCCAGTGTGAGTTGGTGAGGAGGGAAGAAGGAGAAAAACCTGGAACTCAAAGTTTAAAAAGAACAAGTGTTTAAACATTGTTTTTTACATGCAACTTAGAAATAAGATATACAGGTACTGTGGTATAGAAACCCATCTTGTCCTACCAGAAAGTTAAGGGGGTGATGGGGGAGGATATAAGAGAGAACAGATTGGGGGAAGGTGTATTCATTAGTCTTGCTATTTTGGGGTGGGGCAGGAGAAAGATGGGGAGAAAAAATTGTAACTCAATATCTTGTGGAAATGAATGTTGAAAACAAAAAATATATTGATTACTTAATTTTTAAAAAATTAAAAAATACAAACTATGTATCTCTTTTGTTATCACTGTTTTTCCTTCTAAATGCTCACTAATCAATGATATAGCCTAGAAACTTGTGAAGAATCAAAGTCAAGTTCAATTATATATCTTTTTAATACTTCTTTCCATTTGTTTTGTTTTTGGTAAATAAAGACAAATTTGCTTATTTTTTCCATTCCTGTAATACATCATCCTATCTCCAAAATCTTTTGAAGATGACTGACAGCACTTCCACAACATGATCCAGTCCTTTCAGTATTTTAGGAAGTCAGTCAAACATTACATATTTATTAAGTGTCTAATATATGTCAGGGACTGTACTAAGTTCTGGGGTTACAAAGAAAGACAAAAGATAGTTACTGCTCTCAAGGAGCTTGCAGTCTAAATGGAGAGAGGACATACAATTAACATACAATGAATGAGATATAGATTTATAGATACAGATACACACATACGTATGTATGTATACAATTTGTGGCTATTCAGTCATTCATTCATATCTGAGTCTTCAAAACCCCATGGACTATATCAATACTGTCCATAGAGTTTTCTTGGGAAAGATATTGGAATTATTTGCCATTTCCTTCTCCAGTGGATTAAGACAAATGTGTTAAGTGACTTGCCCAAGATCACACATCTAGTGTTTGAGGCCAGATCTTCCTGATTCCAGGCACAGCACTCTATCCAATGAGCCACCTGGCTGCCTCACATACAGGATAAATGAGAGCTAATTAACAGAGGGAAAGCTTTAGAATTAAGGGGGATTGTGAAATGCTTCCTATAGAAGATAAGATTGCAGTTGAGATTTGAAGGAAGCCAAATAAGTCAGAAGGAGGATATGAAGAGGTAGAGAGCTTCAGAAATGAAGGCTGGACAGGGAAATGCCCAGAAATGGGAAATGGAGTATCTTTGTTTGAGGAGTAACACAGAGACCAGTGTCACTGGATCACAAAGTAAGAGGAAGTCAAGTGGAAGAATGGAAAGTCAGGAGCAAGCCAGGTTGTAAAGAGTTTTGAATGTAAGAGGATTGTAGGTGATAGTGAGCTGCTGGAGCTTATTGAATATGAGAGTGATATGGTCAGATTTGCACTTCCAAAAAATTTATTTGACAACTGAGTAGGGGATAGACTGGACTAGAGAGAGATTTAGGAAAGTGGTAGCAACCAAAAGGTTATTATAATAGTCCAGATATAAGGTGATGAGAGTATGCATCAAGGCAGTAGCAGTATCAGAAGAGAGCATATATGAAAGATTTTATGAAGGTAAAATTAATAGCTCTTGACAATAGATTAGAGATGAGGGTTAGGATAAGAGAGTAAAGAATCAAGAATGACATCATTACAAGTCTCAGTGATTGGGGGATAGTAGTGCCTTTGATAGTAAGAGGGGGAAAGTGGAATCAAAATGGTAGAATAGCAGAAAGTATAGTCCAATTCTCTTATCACAGCTCCTACTCAAAGACCTAGAAATTTTACCATATCTGATTAAGAAATCTGAGAAAAAGTCACAATGAGTCATTTTTCCAGCCTAGATTTGCACAAGGAAACAGACAGATTGGTCTGCAGATGAGGGCCAATAGGAGAACCAGAGAGAAAAGTAGAAACAGAAAGAATCCAATTTCAGTCATCTCCTGAAAGAAACCTAAAACACGAAAACTCCTAGAAATAATATAGCCAAAATTCAAGTGTTTAGGACAAAAAACACATATTACAAGCAATCAGAAAAAAAATCAAGCACTAAGGAGTCGCAATCAGGATCACACAAGGTATTATAACTATTACCAAAAAGGAGCTTGCAATATGATATTCCAGTAGGCAAAAGTTTTAGGTTCATGTTCAACAATAAATTACCTAGAAAATTGAGTTTAATTTCACAAAAAAGAAAAAAAAATGGATCCTTAATGAAAATAGAAGACTTCCAAGTATTCCTGATGGAAATAACAGAGTTGTGTGGAAACTTTGTGATATAAACACAAAAGTCAAGAACCATAAAAATATAAACATGAGCCAGCAATCATCAGGACTAAATCATGATAAATTCTAATACTAATATGGGAAAATGATACACATAACCCTTCAGCATTCTATTGTAATCAGGTGTCATAGAGGGTGTCTAATTAGGCAGCAAGCTTGGGAATAGTTCTGTTATATCTTGATTGTCTCAAAAGAAGAATGGAAAGGGCAATAAAGTGGAAGACCCTGGGAAGAGGGAAAGGAGAGGAAGGCTACAGAAAATTATCTCAAGTAATTAAGTGCAAGCACGAGTCTGTATAACAAGGATGAAATGGTAGAGGGTAATGGGCTACACTTGAAACAACCTCATCTGAACTGAAAATATACATCTGTATAAACAGCTGCATACAGAAATGGAATAGGAAACAGGAAGAAAATGGGTTAAAGGAAAGGGAGAAATAAGAGATTTAGGAAAGGATTTGTCATAAGTAAAACAAACAAATGTAGGTGGAAAATAAAGGTAAGGAAAAGACTGAGAATAGAATGAAAGAAAAAACAATTATTTAACCATAATTATGAATGTGGATAGTATAAATTCATCTAGAAAAAAGAAGAGGGCAGCAGAATGGATCAGAAATCAGAATTCAATATATGTTGTTTACAAGAAAAACACTTGAAACAGAAGGATGCTGACACTATTAAGAAAGTTTGGAAGGGAGGAAGTTTGGAGGGGAAGATATGAATAGTTCATCTGAACCTGGTGACCTGAATTTATCAAGGGAAGTTAAATGCTCTCATTCTCTCATTTTATTAGTCATTTTTGCTCTGTCCCCTGTTGTCCTGAGGGATCATTCTCTGTGAAAAAGAAAACAAAAGCAATAATGAATTGAGTAGTTCTGTCTCCACTGTATTGTCTATTACCATTGTTCTAAATATTTGGTGAAGTGGTCTTATCCTTTCTCTAATACTGTTCCCCCACCCCCACCCCAAGTAAAGCTTTTTTTAAAAAAAATTATTTTTGTTGCTCTCAAGTTTCCTTTTGCTCATATGAAATCTCAATGCATTTTTCTCTTTACTGAAAACCCTGAGGTTCAGAGAAGTGACTTGCCTATTGACATAGATATATATATATATAGCTAACAGATGGTCTAGGACTTGAAACAAGTAAAAATTAACTTCAAAAGTCTTACTAATTACTAATATTCCAGCTTCTCTATGCTATTAATGTCTCTAGTTTGTAGAAAAAGTGAATCAAACAGCTATTCTGAAAATAAGTTTAACCATGTTACTCTCCTATTCAATAAGCTCCAGTGGCTATCAATCCAAGGATCAAAAAATTCCAGTTTTCCCATCATTTTTTAGTCATAAATCTTTTTTAGGCAAACAACATTAAATAACTTGTCCAGGGTTATGCAGCTGGTAAGTGTCTGAGATCAGATTTGAACTCAAGTCCTCCTGACTCCAGGATATGACTCTTTTTCTTAAACAAAACCTTTCTATCTCTGTTGTATACTTGGGAGAGGTGGGATGGGGAGGGATGTGACCTCTAGAATCAAATATAAAATCCTCCACTCAACTTTTAAAACCTTCTATAATCTACCTCCTTCCTACCCTTCCACCCTTATCACAGCTTACTCTACACACACACACACACACACACACACTTCAATTCCAAATCCCCATACTCTAATACCCAGTGATGCTAGTATCCTTGCTATTCCTCACACACAACAATATATTTCTTTTTTTTCCTTTTTAAACATATTTTATTTGTTTTCTTGTTTACATCATTTATTTTCATGACATTTTTGACTTACAAATTTTCTCCGCATCTTGCCCCTGCCCCAACCCTAAAACAGCAATCCCACTGTAAAGCCCCTCCCCCACTCTGCTCTCTTACTTTCTGGTAGGGTAGGGAGGGTCTCCCTATCCCAGCCCCTGTATATCTTAATTCCTAGTGGCAGGTATTGCAGAACTTTAAATTCTAGATTCTTTTGATTCCTCCCTTGTCACCCACTCCCATTAGAAGGACAATCAATTCAATACAGGCTGTGAATGTGTGATTGTACAGGACATCTTCATAGTGGACATATTGTGACAGCAATCATGTCTCTCTCCTTAATATCCCTCCCCCCCTTTGTTCTGGTCTCTGCCCTGTCCCTGTCCCTTTACGGAAGTGTGTGCTTCTAGCCTCCCTCCCCCTGACCCAGCCCTCCCCTTCGTCATCCCCACTCTCATTCCCATGCCCCCTACTCTTCTGTGTGGCATGATGCCCAGTTTAGAGTTTATGCCATTTCTTCCCTAAGCAAATTCAATGAGAGTAATTCAAAGTAAAGTTGTAACAGTTATCCCTTGCCTCTTCTATATGGGATGATTAATCCCATTTTGTCTCTCCCTGTCTCCTTTCATTCTAGTCCTCTCCCACCTCAGAATTTCGCCTTTTAAAGTATCATCCCTTCATATTCAATTCTATACCCTCTATATACACATATACACACATGCTCATATGTGTATTTAAACACATATAT
>JAQQSW010008254.1:0-13519 GCA_028646575.1 Pseudocheirus occidentalis
GATCAATGTTCTGGGCTGGGGGGTAGGGACAAAAAGGGGAGAAAATTTGTAACTCAAAACCTTGTGGAAATGAATGATGTAACCAAGAAAATAAATTAAAATTTAAAAAAATAAAATAAAATAAAATACACTTCCTCCTCCTCCTCTATGCCCCAGAATCTCTCTGTTTTTTGAAGATGCTGTCAACACAAAGACTTTCCCAATCTTGGCAACTGCTAGTACCCTCCCTCTCAAACTACCTTATATTTAAGTACTTTGCATTTCCTCACATTTATTCTCTTTATTTTTCTTTTATATAGACTTATATGTGTATTCTCCTATCAGAAGGTCTGCTGATTGTAAGTAGGATTTATTTTTCCCCCTCATTCACTGCATTTGTATCCCAGGGCCTAACTAACATAGGGCCTGGAACATAGTAGGCACTTAATAAATGATTGTTGGTTGATTCACAACAAATGAGGAAAGTGAGGCACTGAAAGTTTAAGTCACTTGTGCAAGGTCACAAAGGTAGTAAGTGTGAGAGGTGGGCTTTGAACTTAGGTCATCTGACTTACACACCTTCCATGCTGCCTCATATAGAAGAATTTAAACACGGCAGCTCTGTTGCCTTAAAAAGAGTTTGCCATAAAAAATTGTGACAAACCTTTTTCATTTTTTCTTCTTTTTTTATAATCTTCCTTTCAATTTTGCCCTTAAATCCCCTTTGGATGTTTTGATTTGATTGGTTCACTTAGCGAATTTTTTTGGTAAAGATTGTTTTTACCTTCACAGGGAGGAAACTCCCTTGATTTATGCTGAGGGATACCTTCTCTCCAATCTAAAGTCTTACAGAGCTGCCTAGAGCACTTAAAAGTTGAGTGATTTGCCCAGAATTACACAGCCAGTGTGTCAAAATACCACATAAATATACTGCTCATAATCTTCCACCTTCTTTCTTTGTAAGACCTTACTAACAAATTTATCTTTTAAACTAGTGTTGCCTTTTGCTGACATAGCTCTTAATTTGACAAAGAAATTCAAATTTTTCTGGATGAGAAAGTTTCTAGGCTTTTTTAGCTTGTTCATGGTAACTGTTTTATGTCACTTATTTCAGAATGCAACAGTGATAGATTCTTGTTCCTTTATCCATTTCCCATTTTTGTTTTTACACCTGCAGTTTCTTTAACTAGGTCAGGTACATGCTATTTTAGTTTTATCACATCTCATTTTAATTCTTTCCTCTTATTTGTTTTTTTGTCTTTGCTTTAACAAGTCGATAGGCTACATGTACAGACAGCTGATTCAGATGTTACATCAGTAACTGATTGCATTTCTTATTTTAAAAGATATAATCAATTTCATTTTTTATGGTATTTGGTACTTATCATGTGTAGTCTCTCCTTAGTCTTTATGGAAAAAAAGTATTCCTGATATACAGGACTGAGTTTCAATGTACTCTAGAAACCTTGCCTTTTTTTTTTATCTTGAGCTAAAAATCCTTCCTTATGACCACTTCTGCACTAAAGTAAAAAAAAGTATTAACGTATACGTTATTTTAATTTGTTGACAATGAATTCTTTGGAGAATTTCTCTGCCTTCTCATATTCTGCCACAGGAGCTAGTACATAAACTGTAATTATATTTATAGTAGTCTTTTTGCTTATGTTCATCATGAGTCATAATGCAAAATGACCAATGTCCTAAAAAATGTTGCTTCTTCTTTCCTTTGGATAGTTGATTCTGAATTCTGCCAAATCTTTCATTGGACTTTCCAAGTGAGTACCTATAAGCTATCTTCCCTTTTAGCTACATCTTTAGTGCTGAACTTGGACTCAGGGAAATCTGGGTTCAGATACGGTATGTGACAGTTACTGGCAGTATGAATATGGACTTAACCATTCTGAGTATCAGCTTCCTCATCTGTAAAATGGTGTGGGCATCTCATGTATGTGACTTTCTCAAGGAGCGTAGCCATGAATGGGAGGAAAGCTTTGGTGACAGGTCAAATAAAGATTTTTTTAGGAGAGAGAAGACTTGGGGTAGTTTGTGGACAGCAGCAAATGAGTCAGTAGGGAGGAAGTGATAGGAAAAGAGGAGGGATGATCTACTAGAGGGTACAGGAGGGGGTGGGATCAAGGGTACATGCAAAGTGATTTGTCTTATCAAGGAGAAGGGTCCTGTTTTCCTTGTGAGACATGAGTGGAAGTGGAGACACTGGGGAAAAGATATGAGAAATCAAAAATCAAGAGATGTAAAAAGTGAGCTCTTGGGGCAGGTAGGTGGCACAGTGAATAAAGCACCTGCCCTGGAGTCAGGAGGACCTGGTTCAAATGCGGCCTCAGGCACATAACACTTACTAGCCATGTGACCTTGGGCAAGTCACTTAACCCCAATTGCCCTGCCTTCCCCCTCTCCAAAAAAAAAAAAAGAGTGCGCTCTTGGCAAATAGCCTCTATTTTTTTTTCAGTGACATATGAGTTAAGTCCCTCTGCTGAGATGGTAGGAGGAGTTGATGCCTTAGAGAACTTGAAGATGGATGAAAAGGTGTGAAATAAAGGTTGTGGTGAGTAGAATAGTGAATTTAAAATGGATGTATCAAAGGACTGCCTTGCTTCAGCAAAGCCCAGTTAAGATTATGTAATCTAAATTTGTAATGGACTCAGTTATCATAGCCCTATCATTTTCTCCAGCTCTGTTCAGCAGCATGGGAAAGGGACTTGAGGAGCACATTGTGGGCAATCTAAAGTTGGGGTTGACAAGGCATGATGCAGGCAAAGGGGTGAGTGATTTAAGTGTAGGAGTTGATGTTCATGGTCAGTTGTTTAATCATGGACAACCCTTTGTGACCCTATGGACTATAGTGTCCAAGGGATTTTCTTGGCAAAGATGCTAGAGTGATTTACCATTTCCTTCTCCAGTGGATTAAGGCAAACAGAGGTGAAGTGACTTGACTGGGGTCACACTAGCTAGTGTCTGAGGCTGGATGGGAACTCAGTTCTTCTGAACTCCAGGCCCAGTGCTCTATTCACTGGGCCATCTATTTGCCTCCCACTGATATGTTACACATCTGAAAACTGGTATTTCCTTGAAATTATCTTAAAATTGTCCTTCTGGGACAATTCCTTTCCATTTATACTCTACCAATAATAACAGCTAATATTTACATATATCTTTACAAAGCATTTTTCTCGCAATACTTTAAGGTTGTCAGGGCAAATATTGTCATCCTCATTTTGTAAATGAAAAAATTAGGTTCTATGAGGTTAAGGGTCTTACCCATAGCTTCCCCATATAACTTAGAAGGGTTGAGGCCAGGACTCAAACCTAGTTGATATATACCTGTGTCCTTATAGCTATACTTTCTTCATTTGAATTCTATTTCTTCTTAGCCTTGGTGGATACCAATTTTTTATTCTAGCTATCCCCATAAAAAAGTTGTTCCATTTCCTCAATCAACTAAAAATAATTATCTTCCCTGAAACATTTATAATACGTTCAATATGAAGCACCATAAAAACACAAAGCAGTATTATTTATTGCTATAAAGCTTCCAAAATCGCATGCAGTATTCCAGACAGAGAAGGGTTATGGCTCAGATATGGGAACTTCCAATGACTTACAGACTAGGCTTAATTCCAAAAAGGATTCATTGTGATATGAGCCAGTCCATTCTATGTATGCTTAATTTATTTTCTATTAGAAAATAGATAGATGCATGGATTATTTTAACTGCCCTCAGTGATTTGAGGAAACAATAAATCACAAAGCTGAAAAGAGCCCTTAGAGGTGACCTGATTTAACTTTCTTATTTTATACCTAAGAAAACTGAGAGAAGTATCTAAGGTCACCTAGCTTCCCAGGGCCAGCAGCAGGGCCAGGCCATATTTCTGGTACAACATGCCTTGCACCATTATCAGTGTTCATTTATTTTTTAAACCTCATACCTCCTTAAGCACCTAAATTACTCCTAGGAAAAAAGTCATTAAGCTATGTAACTATTAAGTTACCAACTATGCATGCCTTTGAAGGAAATTTTTCGTTAATGAGAATAAGACTTTAAAAAATATTGTCTGGGGGAGCCAAGATGGTGGAGTGGAAGCAGGAACTTCTGTGAACTCCCCCCACAACCATCTCAAATACCAATAAAATATGACTCTAAACAAATTTTAGAGCCACAAAAGTGACAGAGAGAAACAAATCTGCTGACAGCAGCCTGGCAGGCCGACAGGAAGGATTCATTACAGTCCGCTCTGTGCCCCACGTGACCCACACAGTTTTGGCCCCAGGGAGGCAGCAGTGGCCAGAGCAGACTTCAGGAGAGTTAATCACCAGCAGCTGTGGCACTTTCCAAACTTTTCAACCCATAAATGCCAAAAAGAAAGTAAAAGGTCAGTGAGGAACTCTGTTGGAAAGGAAAGGTGTGGTCTGGCCCCTGCCCCCAAGGTGAGAGGTGGGGAGGTATGGTGGCTGCAGTGTCTGCCATGTGGCTACCTCAGGAGCCTTGCCCTATAGATTGCAGGGGAACCAAGCAACCACTGAGAGGGTAATCACTCTTGCTTTGACCTGTTTGGATCTGGGTTGCTTTCTTGGGCAGTGGTCCTGCGGTGAGAAATGCCAGTTTGCCAGTGTGGTGTGTAGAGAGGGCACCTTCCTCAGACCACTGACAGCATCTGCAAAAACTCCAGCAATTTGAGACAAAGCTCTCCTCTCCAGAAGCAGAATTCTACTGTGGCAAAGAGCTCAAAAGTCAAGTAATTGACTAGCAATATGAGCAAACAGAGGAAGCACAAACAGATGATAGAATCCTTTTGGGGGACAAAAAGGATCAAAGCATGGAGTAGGGGGAAGACAATAAAGTCAGAACTCCTGCATCAAAAGCTTCCAAGAAAAATATGAATTGGTTACAGGCCATGGAGGAGCTCAAGGAGGATTTTGGAAATCAAGTAAGAGAAGTAGAGGAAAATCTGGGAAGAGAAATGAGAATGACGTAAGAAAATCATGAAAAGAGAGTCAACAATCTGACTGAAGAAAATAATACCTTAAAAAATAGACTAACTCAAATGGCAAAAGAAGCCCAAAAAGCCAATGAGGAGAAGAATGCCTTAAAAAGTGGAATTTGCCAAATGGAAAAGAAATTTCAAAAACTCACTAAAGAGAATACCTCCTTCAAAATTAGATTGGAGGTAATGGAAACTAATGACTTCATGAGAAATCAAGATACTATAAAACAGATCCAAACAAATGAAAAAATAGAAGGCAATATGAAATATCTCACTGGAAAAACCACTGACCTGGAAAAGAGATCCAGGAGAGACAATTTAAAAATTATTGGGCTACCTGAAAACCAAGATCAAAACAATAACCTAGAAATCATCCTTCAAGAAATTCTCAAGGAACATTGCCCTGATATTTTAGAACCAGAGGGCAAAATGGAAATGGAAAGAATTCACCCTTCACCTCCTGAAAAAGATCCCCAAAAGAAAACTCCTAGGAATTTTATAGACAAATTCCAAAGTTCCAAGGTCAAGGAGAAAATATTACAAACAGCCAGAAAGAAACAATTTGATTATTATGTAAACACAATCAGGATAACACAGGATCTAACAGTTTCTACATTAAGGGATCAAAGGGCTTGGAATATGATATTCCAGAGGTCAAAGGAGTTAGGATTAAAACCAAGAATCACCTACCCAATAAAACTGAGTATAATGTTTCAGGGTAAAATATGGCCATTCAATTAAATTAAATAGAGGACTATTTTGATGAAAAAACCAGAGTTGAATAGAAAATTTGACTTTCAAATACAAAAAGGATGAGAAGCATGAGAAGGTAAAGGGAAAAGAAATCATAAGGAACTTATTAAAATTGAACTATGTACATTGCTACATGGTAAATTAATAATTGTAACTCATGAGACTTTTCTCAGTATGAGGATAGTTGAAGGGAATATATATGTATATATGTATTTATACATATGTATGTTTACATAGGAAGGTATATGTGCATATAAATACATGTGTGAGTATGTGTATATATGTGTACATGAATACATAGACAGAGGGCACAGGATCAGTTGAATAGGAAGGGATGATATCTAAAAGATAAAATTAAGAGGTAAGAGAGGAATATAATGAGAGAAGGAGATAGGGAAAGATAGAATAGGGTAAATTATCTCATATATAAGAGGCAAGAGAAAACTGTTACAATGGATGGGAAGAACAGGAAGACAAAAGGAAATAGGTCAAGCTTACTCATTGAATTTAGTTTGAGGAGGGAATAAAATACACACTAAATTGGGTATCTTGCCATACAGAAAAGTAGGGAGGAAGGGGATAAGAGGGAGGAATGATAGAAGGGAGGGCAGATTGGGGGAGTGGGTAGTTAGAAGCACACACTTTTGAAAAGAGACAGGGTCAAAGTAGAAAACAGAATAAGTGGGGGGCAGGATATGATGGAGGGAAATATAGTCATTCTTTCACAATATAGTTACTATAGAAATGTTTTGCATTACTACACATGTATAACCTATATTGAATGACTTTTCCTCCCAGTAGGGGTGGGTAATGAGGGAAGAAGGGAAAGAATCTGAAAATCAAAATTTTAAAATTTTATATATATATATATATATATATGCATACACACATATATACACATATACATACACACACACACATACCCATATATATATATATAGTCTGAATCCCAGCAGAGGAAAAGGAAAGGAGGGCAGGGAATCACTTAGTGTAATTACAAATGTAATTTTAAATTGGGTATAAGGAAAACAGGAACAAAAAATAAAACTAAACTCATGAACCACGTCATTAAAAAAAACCCCAAGGGTTGTAGAAAATACTAAATGGGATTATCACCTCCTTGTTTCTAGAAGTTGTGTCTCCTTTAATACAACTCAAGACTGCATTAGCTTTTTTGGTTGTCAGATCACAATGGTGACACATATTGAACTAAGCATCCACTAAAACCCCCAAGACTTTTTTAGTGTGAAGGTCATACCCCCATTTTATTCTTATGAAGTTGAGGTTTTGAACCCAAGTGTAAGACTTTACATTTGTTCCTACTGAATTACACCTTCTGATGGTAGTATGGTATGGTAGATTGGGAGGCAACATTAGAACCAGGTTGTACTAGATGCAAGTTATCTATCTGACATATATTGGCTGTCGCAAACAGTAAAGCCATTTAACAAGCTTCTTGTTATCACAGACAATACTCTAAAACTAAAGGTTGCAGTTAAGTTGCTGATTCATATTGATGCACATCAATGAAATTATAAATCTCTGAAAGAATAAGCACTGCTAATTGTACATGGCTTTAAAACTCAGGCAAAGACTATATTTGCAATTAACAATTATTTTCAAGAATAAATGGTGATTTTGACGTGTACCTACATCGTCAAATATAATATTTTTGTTGTTGCTCTTCAGTAGTGTCTGGCTCTTCACAGTATCATTTCACATTTTCTCAGCAAAGGAACTGGAGTGGTTTGTCATTTCCGTCTCCAAATCATTTTACAGATGAGGTAACTGAAGGAAACAGCATCAAGTGACTTGCCCAAAGTCACACAGCTAGTATGTGTCCAAGGCCAGAGTTGACTTCAGGTCCTCCTGACTTCAGGCCTCATGCTCTATCCAATTCACCACCTAGCTGCCTTAAATATGATGTTACCCTTTGTATAATCTACAGCTTCTCATTTGTTTAATAGTCATTGAAGTAAATTACTATACTTGCAAAGTGACTGAAATCCATCTAAAAGCTAATTAGTAAATCACCCAGGAAGTAATAGAGCACTGGTGAATAATTGAAAGAAAGCATAGAATCTTAAAGAGCTGGAAAGTACTTTGGCTTCATCTAGTCCCATCTTCTCCATTTTACAGATAAGGAAACTGAGGTCCCCCAAAGATATATTACTAGTCCAAGCAAACAAAGCTTTACAATTAAAAGTACTGCCATACCAATATACTTTCCTTTAATGAGAGTATGACTTAAAGCAGTTTTGCATATTTATCTATTTTGTAAGTCATCATGGCCCAAAATCCCCATAAAAATGAAACTGATTGCATGTTAATAGGCAATAAATGACTGGTTAGTGATAGGGAAGCAAGTTTCAAATGAGCTGCCTGTATATAATAAGACAACTGACTTGTTAAAAGAGCAATGATAAAAAAAAATACAACTAAAACAACTCCAATGTGACTTAGTTAAACAAGCTGTCAACACCAAGAATGGGAAATAGAAGGAAAAAATGCTGACATGAACTGTAACCATTTCCTAAGAATTTTAATCAGTATAAAATTATTAACATCATAAGGTGAACATTCTTATGCAGTATGAAACACCAAAGAGAAGGAATCCAGAAAAACGCAAAAAGATTTCCCATGAACTAATGCTGAGTTGAAATAAGCAGAACACAAAACAATGCACATAATGACTACAAAAATGTCAATGAGATGACTGTTAGAAGGAAACTGAGCTCCAAGGAACTGAAAAACCAAGAAGGCTACTAGAGGAAAAAAGCTAGAGATTCACAAAGGAAAAAAAGAGGCATGTATCTTGACTTTAAAAAATGAGTTTTGATTCTGATCCAAAAGAAAGACTCAATAAAATAGAGGGAAGAAGCCTAGTGAATTCTGTTACTTAGAGAGGTAGCATTGTATAAAAAATATAAGAAACATTAGATTTGAATCATAGAAAAGAGGTTCAAATTTAGTCTCGGCTACTTTGTGACCTGGGGTAAATTACTTAACTTGTACAAGTCTTAATTTCTTCATTTGCAAAATGAGGGAGACTCTCAAAATCCTATGATCTTATTATGAGATATAAAATTACTTTTGAGGTCCTAAATCCAGAAAGAGTTTTCAATGACTCACAATTAACATAAGAATATTTTATCAACTAGTGATTTTAAAAGTTCATCCAGGACCCAATAGAGACTTAATACATCATTACTACTAGTTGGAATGATAGAAAAAAAATTCTTCATGATAGAAACTTAAAGACATAATTCCTCCCCTCCACCCCCAATTTGAAGGATAACTACAAGGTTCTATGAGGTGATTAGTATGCAAATTTTCAAACTTGTGAAGGTGAAAAAGCAAAAAAAAATTAGAATGAAATTAAAATGAACAAGTGCACAGTTATTTACAAGGGGGGAAAGGCACAATTCATCGAGTATATGATAGTATATGATGTGGAAGGCCTATCTATTTGCACATATGGTAGCAAAAAAGATGAACAAAAGTAAGTCATGAAATGTGTCCACAAAAATAACTACTTTTGTGTTTCTCAAGGTCAATTCAATTTAGAAAAAAACCTTAAAAGTCATCCAGTAGACCCTCTGTAACTTTTTTATGACATCCAAATGACTCTGCTTTTTAACATCTTCAGTGACAGGGTGCTCACTAGCTCAAAGGTATTGTGCTTCACTGTGGAATAGCTTTACTGGTCAGCGAGTTCTTCCTTCTATTTATCTGAAATCTGAGTTCTTGTCATCTCCACTAATTGTTCTTTATCCTACCTTGTAGAAGAAAGATGGAGTCTATACAATAACTTTTCAAATATTTGAAGATAGCAACCATCATGAGGCCCTTAAACATTCCTAGCTTCCTTACTCCCCTCATGATCTCAGTCACCTTCTTTTGCATGGTCTATAGTTTGTAAATGTTTAATCTCAAAATGTGTAGAGCAGAGCTACATACAATATTCTAGGCATAGTCTGAACAGTGCAGGAGACTGGATTATTGACTCCCTTTTTCTGCACGCTTGATTTCTATTCACGTAGCTCAATATGGCATTAACTTTTTTAGTAGCTACATCATAATGTTGGTTCACTTTGAATTCATGGTCAAGTGAAGACCTTACATCTTTACGTGTGCCGTTATCAAGCCATATCTCTTCCACCGTACACTTATACATATTGTTAAATTTCAACTTGGTTTTGGCATAGTGTCCCAATCTAGTATAATTAGGTGGCACAGTAGACAGAGTGCCAGATCTGACGTCAGAAGGACTCATCTTCATGAGATCAAATCCAGCCTCTGACAGTTAGTAGCTATGTGACCCCAAGCAAGTCATTTAACCTTGTTTGCCTCAATTTCTCATCTGTAAATTGAACTGTACAAGGAAATGACAAACTACTCCAGTATCTCTGCCAAGAAAACCCCAAATGGGATCATAAAGAGTTAGACATAACTGAAGCAACTAACCAACAAATGCTGTTTATAGAACCAATGCGTCAAGTAAGCCTTTCAGAAAGGTATGTGTGTGTGTGTGTGTGCATGTGCGTGTGTGCGCACATATTTGCCAAGATTTGCTCTTAGCTAATTAATGGTGTCTCCCAATGATCACTGCTGCCTGTTCTAAGGTCTGACAACCCACATATTTTCTAATCCACTCTATATTTTTTCAGAGCTCAGTAACAAATTATTTATATGCAGTTTCTACTTTTTGCTATTTTTCAAAAATCGGAGCATCATTTGAGTATTATCTCTAGTTTTCTCACATATCTTCTGTTTTTCATGTTTTCTCAGAAGTTTCTAGTCATGCTTCTGCAACAACAGTAACACTGTCTAGGCCTAGGGACCTGTACTTATTTAGATATTCTCTCATTATTTCTTCAATGACCTGAAGATTCAGTTCTACATTAATCAAGTTGGTTCTACTCTTTCCAGTTTGAAGGTCCTCTTTGATGGGGCAGATGGAAATAAAATAAAAGTCTAGTTCTTTTGCTTTTCCTTCATCATCTATAAACAAGATTCCATCTTTCTTTCTTTTTAATTTAAAGTTATTTATTTACTTTTAGTTTACAACATTCATTCCCACAATCCTTTGAGTTTCAAATTTTCTTTCCTGCTCTCTTCTTCCCACTCCGCCTCATGGCAGTATGCAGTCAAATACAGGTTCTACAAATACTGTCTTTCTCAATTAATTCTAGCCATTCCTGGTTTATATTCTTTTCTTTTGTCACTTTCAGTTTCATTGATTTTTTTATATTATGTACATTAACAGATTATTCCCACTTCACAAAAGGTCTCATCACAAAGTAAAACAGGTAAATAAAACTAATAATACAGAGACCACATCTGAAAGTGCACACAATAATTCAGCACTGTCTCTGATTATTTTTTAAAATTCAGAGAAATCATTTTCCTCTCCCTCCCACTCTATCCTACTAAAAACAAAAGAAAAAAACAAATTTCTCATAACAGATATACAATCAGGAAAACAAATTCCATGTGTGTGTGTGTGTGTGTGTATATATATATATATACACATCTATGTTTATGTGTGTCTATGTATGTGTGTCTACACACATATGTCTGTGGATATGCCTTATTCTACACCCTAAATCTCTCACTTCTCTGCCATGCAGAGCATATTTTATCACATGGAATGATGAATGGTTATCGTATTGATCATAGTTTTTATAGCTTTTAAAGTCGAATGTTTTTAGTGCTATCATTGTAGAAATGGTACTCCTGATTCTGCTCACATCATTGTTCAAATGAATACAGCTCTGCATTTTGCTTTTTTATCATGCCTGACATCTTCGTTTCACTACTTGTTTTTAGCTTCTAAATCCTAACACAATCTGGTCTATCAATAGGATATATAGATAGAGATGGAGATGGAGATGGAGATGGAGATGGAGATAGAGATTGAGATAGAGATAGAGATAGAGATAGAGATAGAGATAGAGATAGAGATAGAGAGAGAGATAGAGATAGAGATAGGGATAGAGATAGAGATAGGGATATAGGGATATAGGGATATAGATACAGATAGATAGATATTTTACTATCTTCTCGGCTTCATTGAGCACTACCTCCCCTTCATCACTCTGTGCTCCATCCAAACTAGTTTTCTTTCTGTTCCTCACACATGACATGCACTAACCATTCTGTGTGCCTAAATGAACTTCCTCCCTATTTTTACCTCATAGTTACTCTTCCTTAGAAATATAGGTCAAGCACCATCTTCTGAAAGAAATATTTCCAGATCCCCCACCCCTGTCTAACTGCTGGTGGTTTCACTCCCAAACCACCTCGTATTTAACCACTTTATACATTTGCATTTATTTGCTTCATATTTACACAGACATTTGTCTTTCCCTTTAGAATGCAAGCTTATTGCAAACAGGGATTGTTTGATTCTTCGTTCCTATATCCCCAACACCAAGGCTGAGTGCCTGGAAAACAGAAAATGCTTAATAAATGCTTTTTGATTGATAGATATTTCTCTTAAGTTTACTTTGCAGAGTCATCTTGTGTATATCTATTTATTTACATGGTGTCACCTTCATTAAGGTAAGCTTCCAAAGGCAGGGATGGTTTTTAATTTTGTTTGTATCTACAAAGCTTGCTACAACATCTGGCACAAAATAAGCAGTTAATAAATAATTTAAATTGAATGATTGCTCTATGGGTCCTTCTTATCTCATACAAGGTTAGGAATTCCCCATCTTTTTATATTTCTAATAAGAATAAGCTGGGGAGTGGAGCCAAGATGGCGGTGTAGAAGCAGCAGCGTCCCACAGCTCCCATGCAGCACCCCTAAACACCCATAAAAATATGACGCTGGACAAATTCTAGGACTCTCAAACTCAAAAAATACAGAAAACACATCTCTCTCGTGGAAGGTAGCTCGGCAACAGGGGATCATCTTGGCAGGACGTGAGCCAAGGCTGGCTCAGCTTGGAACCAAAACCATGGCCAGGCCCTGGGGCAGTAGGAAGGAGCCAAGCCAAGCTGCAGCCAGTCTACAAGAGAGAAGAGCTACAGCCTCCAGTACCTCCACCTCTACCACAGTGTGAAAAATAGGGATTAAAGAAAGGTGTGAAAAATAGGGATTAGAGAAAGGCAGTTGGCTAGAGGGGCACATCCCAGGCCCAGAGCTGAGACCAGCCCAGCCTGAAACGCCATGTGGCCAGGCTCTGGTCGACCTGGAGAAGGCAAGCCTCCCAAGCCACAGCTTGAGTATACTTCAAAGAAGATCTAAAGCACCTGGAGCAATCTGCATGAGCCAGGATTAAAGGTCAGTGAAAGTGAGGGAAGTTTTCAAGCTAAGTTTGGGGGAGGAAAAGCAGTTGGGCCAATCTATCCCCAGGGCAAGGAAGCAGGGGGGGAAGGGCAGAAACTGCTGTAATCAGCATATTCCCCCACTGGGCTGCTTCAGAGTCCCTGGCCTGCAGACTCCACAGGGGGGCTGAATCTATTGATCAGGGCCAAGTGCTCTTGTGTTGAGTGGCCTGGATCCAGATCATGGTCTTGGGTGGTGGTACTGGGGTGCGCTTTCAGCAAGCCAAAGCTGGGGGGACTTGCAACACCCCCCT
The DNA here is from genome assembly GCA_028646575.1 of Pseudocheirus occidentalis. Lineage (NCBI taxonomy): Eukaryota > Metazoa > Chordata > Mammalia > Diprotodontia > Pseudocheiridae > Pseudocheirus > Pseudocheirus occidentalis. Next base: position 13,325 of record JAQQSW010008254.1, read on the forward strand.
AATAGCTCCGGCAGCTGGGAAAACCCCAGCGATTTGGAACAGAGCTTTCCCCACTGGAAGCAGATTTTCACAGAGCTAAAAAAAAACCAACCAATTAATTGACTGGCCAACATGAGGAAAAGAAAGAAAAATAAGAACAGCAGTAAAACTCTAGAATCCTTTTTTGTGGACAAAAAGGATCAAAGCATGGAATGG
>JAQQSW010008255.1:0-13519 GCA_028646575.1 Pseudocheirus occidentalis
ATTGCTCTCCAGAATGGTTGTATTAGTTCACAGCTCCACCAACAATGCATTAGAGTTCCGATTTTTCCATATCCTCTCCAGCACTTGTCATTTTCCTGTTTTGTCATCTTAGCCAATCTGACTGGTGAGATGTGGTACCTCAAAGTTGTTTTGATTTGCATTTCTTGAATTAATAGTGATTTAGAGCATTTTTCCATATTAAGCTGGAAAATTGTAACCTGGGATCCAAGGGCCCCTCCGAGGGATCTGTGGATCAATTTCAGGAAGTTCATGTACACTGGATCACACACAAAAAAAATAATAAAATCCATTTTTGTTTTCACTATCTTCTAACTGTAATTTAATGCTTCCTTTACTTATTTAAAATCCTTATTCTGAGAAGGGGGCTCTAGGCTTCACCAGACTACCAGAGGGGTCCATGACACAAAAAAGGGAGGAGTCTCTGCTCTAAAAGATCTTCAAGCTTACTTCACATTTATCTCTCTTTCATAACTTCTACTGACAAACATTCAGGAACTTGACCTTCCATGCCCCCTTCTTGTTGTTTAGTTATTTCAGACTCTTCGTGACCCTATCATTTGGGCTTTTCTTAGCAAAGATACTGGACTGGTTTGCCATTTCCTTGTCCAACTTATTTTATAGATGAGGAAACTGAGGCAAACAGGGTTAAGTGACTTGTCCAGGGTCACACAGCTAGTCTGAGGACAGCTTCCTTCCTTCCTTCCTTCCTTTATTAATTTTTGACATTCACTTTTATAAGATTTTTAGTTCTAAATTTCCCTCCCCTTCCTCCCCTTCCCCTCTCCAAGAGGGAAATCTGATATAGGCTACACATGTACAATCATATTAAACCTATTTCCACATTAGTCATGTTGTAAAAGAAGAATCAGAACAAAAACAGAAAAGCTGAGGTCAGATTTGAACTCACAAAGATAAGTCCCCTTGACTCCAGACCCAGTGTTCTATCCACTGTACCACGAGCTATCCCCATATTCCCCTATCCCAATAATTTATTTTTTGTAAGTTTTAAATTTTATTTTAAACTTAAATACAGAAGAGGAAAAGAAAAAAAGATATTGCCATGTGAATAGAAGAATTTAAGAGAGGATTCAATATAAAACAATAAATTTTCATTTCAAGAAAACCTATAAAATAACATTGTTTTCAAAGCCAACCAACTTTTGTTTTCTTTTGTTCTCTGCTATGCACTTTCAACTTTATTTTTTCCTCCTCCCACTCTACCACAGAGAAGGCTACAAATAAGCAAGGATATACATATAGATGTATATATGTGTATATATATGCACACACACATATACAGATATCCATAAACACATACATTTATATGCACATACACCCATACAAATAAATGTAAGACCCTACTGTGCTCATCTCCACCTGTCTATTTCTCTGAAGGTGGACAGCATTTTCCTTCACAGGTCCAATTTTTTTCCATGTTTTTTCTGAATCAACCACCTCATCATTTCCTATACCACAGCAATATTTCAACACAATCACATTCTTTCTGAGGGACTGTCTATGAAAGTTTCCTCTCCCACTTTTTAGCATTCCTCCTACACTTGGTTGCATAGGTTTTATTTATACAAGAAAGTTTTCATTTAAAAAATCAAAATGATCCAGTTTGCACTTCAACCATGCTCTCACTTTATGGTATAAGATCTGATACTGCTGCATTTGCTTCCTTTATGTCTTCCCCCCCCCCCGCCCGTTTCTTTGAAATTCCTTACCTTTTGTTCTTCCAAATTAACTTTGTTATTAGTTTTTCTAATTGAAAGATAATTTTTTAGTAATTTAATTGGGATGGCATTACACACATAGATTAGTTAGGTAGAATTGTCATTTTTTATTATGTTGGCTTTACCTACCCATGAACAATAAATATTACTTCAATTATTTAGATATGACTTTATGTGTGTTTAATGTTTATGTTTGTACAGTTCATGTGTTCCAGTTCTTTGGGAGGTATACTCTCAGGTATTTTATACTGTCTAGTTATTTTAAATGGTCTAATATCCCAATAATTTATGCAGACTGTCTTTCCTGCCCTGAATGCATCCCCTCCTCATCTCTGCCTGTTGAAAATCCTTCCTTTAATTCAAAGCTCAGCTCAGCTGCTCCCTCCTCCAAGAAGCCTTCCATGATCCCTGCAACTGAAAGTCACCTTTCCCTCCTTGCATTTTCATAAAGGATTCTGTCTGGCTGTTTCCTCTACTGGCTCTCCTCCCTACTCCAACCCCAGTCACTTTCTATCTTGTTTGACTCTTAGCTGAATACTTCTCATACCTTCCCCTAGTCACCTTTGAAGCTCCTGGACCCAGGGACCATCTCATTTTTTTCCTCTCCATATCCCCAGCATCCATCCCAGTCCTTTGCACAGAGTGGACACTTGTGTTTTTTGAATTGAATAAATTGACTCTCTGACTTCATCCAGGTCACTGCTTAAGAAAAGAAAATCAGACTTTATGAACTATTTAAGAGAGAGCAGAGAACAGAGTCCTCCAGGTTAGCATCTGTCTTTTTTTTTTCTTTTTGCTTTTTGGAGGGCAGTTGGGGTTAAGTGACTTGCCCAAGGTCACATGGCTAGTTTTTTGTGTTAAGTGTCTGAGGCCAGATTTGAACTCAGGTACTCCTGACTCCAGGGTTGGTGCTCTATTCACTGCACCACCTAGCCGCCCTAGCATCTGTCTTTTAATCATCATTCTTTTCTTTTTTTTTGGAGGGGGAAAGGTAGGGCAATCGGGGTTAAGTGACTTGCCCAAGATCACATGGCTAGTTTTGTGTTAAGTGTCTAAGGCTGGATTTGAACTCAGGTCCTTCAGACTCCAGGACCAGTTCTCTATTCACTGTGCCACCCAACCACCCCTTAATTGACATTCTACGGGCCCTGTCACTACAACTAGCTAGGAATCCACCTAAATATATTATCATCCCTCCATCATGTCCACAAGGATACCAAGAGAGATTTCTGCCAAATGCCTTGCTGACATCCAGGTACACCAAGGAACCGTGTCAAAAAAAGGAAACAGTCTTGTGTGGCCTGTCTTTGAGTCCATTCTGGCTCTCAAAGAGCACCTTTTTCTAGGTAGCTGGAAACTACCCATTCGATAACCAACTCGGGAATTTGGCCCAGAATCAACATGAGGTTTGGTATTCCATCATTTCTTGGATTCCACCTTTTCCCCCTTGTTGAAAATCAGTAGATGAGCTTGTCTCTGTTCCGACAGCCTGTCTGTTTGTTCACAGTTCTCAAATGTCACTGGCCCCAGAATCACATTTGCAAATTCTTTCAGTACCTGGATCTGGAGACCGAAACTCATAGAACATATCTTGGGCTTCTCTGGTCTTCCTTTCCCGTATCATCTTCCACTGGATCTTCCTTTATCAATTCCCTCCAAATGTTTGTCCCAACCTTTCCAATGTAAAGATTCTTGTTCTAGAGAGGATGGCAAACTGGAGATGGATTCCACTGAGTAGACATTTCTTGGGTGCCTGATCAGGACAAGACATAGTCTCTGGAAGAGATAGAAGGTTTAGGTAAACCAAACACAAGACACTGAGTCAATGGTTCCACTGGAGAACTGGAGAGTTGACTTCACATTATAGCATAAAGAAGGAATCCTGGGTATAGAAAGTCATTTTCCAGTTGTGGTTGACTATTCATGACCCCATTAAGGGTTTTCTTAATGAAGGTACTGGAGTGGTTTGCCATTTCCTTCTCCAGTTCATTTTACAGATGAGGAAACTGAGGCAAATAGTGGACCTGAGTCCAAATCACAGGGTCCTAGAGGCTAGTCAATCTAACACCATTTTACATATGAGGAAACTGAGTCCTAAAGAGGTTAAGTCACTTGATGAAGGTAATACAGATAACGAACATCAAAGGTTTGATTTGAAACTGGGTCCTCAGATTCCACAGTCTGCTCTCTTTCCCATGTACTAGTCTCTCTCACTCTAATTAGTGCCTGTGTAACCATGGACGAGCTACCTCACTGCTGTACTCCCCAATTTCCAACACTGCAGAGTGAGGAAAGGGGAGTCAGACAAAACAGGTTCATCCCAGTTCTAAATCAGCAATCATATGGATGCAAATGAATGTGAGTGATTTCAATTCCCTGGGCCTCAGTTTACTCTTCTGTGAAATGAGGTTGGACCAGACAGCTGCTCAGGTGCATTGGAGTTCTAAATCTGTCATCCTGGGAAGGTCAGAAGGAAAAGCAATTTGGGGGAAAGCTGCCCTGCCTTCCCTGTTGATATGACACTGTATGCCCCATGAACTGACTCTCTTTTGGTTCCTCTTCTTGTTCCAAACTTAGCAGAAAGGGCCAAGCTCTTTTTGTCCTCCTTAGCATTTTTCACAAGGCACAGCTCTTTCCAAGTTCCAGTTTTCCTGGTACTGTGTTCATTCTTGGTCCCCAGCCCCTGCTTCCATTTTTCATCCTAGCAATGCAGCTTGCTTCTCCACCCACTTTAATATCCTCCTCCAAACCATTCCAATACCCTCCTTGACATGCTTTTCTTCCTCATCAGGATCACTGGCACTTCTATCCTGGGAATTCCACTGTGGACAACTTGCCGATCCCTCTCTGAGTTAATGTGGCCCCTTTGATGGTGGCTGGGATGGCACCTTGCTTTCCTCTGAATGCCTCTCTGAGGTCTGAGACCTCATCTGACTATGCCCACCCAGCATCACCCTCCTACGCAGTCATGACTGCTTAAGATTTATGTCATAGTCACTTTCTCTGCCTGGTTTTCCATCATTTCCTCATCACTAACTAGTTCCTTGTTAGTAAAAATTAGGTCTAAGATAGCGGTAGTTCCCCCTCATCTCTTCCTCTGTCTGCCGAGAGATGACATTGTCAAGAGAGTGAACCATACATTTTTCAAGCATGTCATTTTTAGCTGAGTAAGGCTCTCTGGATAGAAATCCCCCCCATCACAGTCATCTGTTGTCTTTTTATACAACCCTTGTTCAGATCCTCAGGATTTCTTACCAGAATCCCACTGGGGCTTCCCCTCCCTAATCCATTCTGCACAATATTGCCTGTGTAATCTTGCTAGTACACAAATCTGACCATGCAACTCTTCTCCTCAAAGATTTCTGGTGGCTCCCTATTAACTAGAGAAAAAATTACAACCCACTTAGCTTGACATTCAGAGCTCTCCAGAATCTGCCTCTAACTTATCCTGCTATCCCTACCTCCAACCTTTGTCTTCTGAATAGAATAGACTATTGTGTTTCACACAAAATGGATGACTAAGTTTTTCTGAATCTTGTCTGACCCTCTCTTACTGAAGGACATTCACACAGACTTCCTCTCTAGCCTCAGATGGACTCCTTCTATACTTTAGCCTTCAACACTCAGCTCAGATGCCCACCTCCAACATAAAGCCATCCCCAATTGCTCCAGATGAAAGGGATCTGTCCCTCCTCAGCTTTCCCCTGATCACTCCCTCTAATTACTCACCTCTCCTGTACACCTGATCATTTCTAACTTGTACTAATTGTTTGACCGTTCTTGGAGCCCTCTCAGACTGCCCTTTCCTTGAGAGTAGGGATTGTGTAATGATTCATCCTTGAATTCGATTGAGCAGAATTAAATGTGGTGGTCTCTGGTAGTAAAACGGCATCTATAGTCTTCCTAAGGTCAGTTGGTCAGTAGACTACTCCAAAGCTGCTATTTATCACTTCTGGTTTTCGTTTTTTCCCTTTGGTCCTCCCCCATGACTCCAGGTATGTGACTTCTAAATACACGGTTCACATCCTTCTATTGAAGCATGGATTTCTGTTTGCTTTTTTGTAAAGGTTATGCCCTTCCGTTGCTGTACTCTAGTGTCGAGTCCAATGCCACTAAGTCTTCATGGTGCCTTTTTTTATGTCACATTTACTGCCTTGAGTAAAAATCTCAAGCTTTTTTTTTTCTTGTATTACCCACATACAGAGCATTGGGGTCTAGTTAGGAGACCAACCCTTTTCCTGGTTGATTCCTTTTGGAAAGCACACTACTTTGCTTTTTTTCTGTCTTTGTCATCTACCTGGTTGCCCACCATATTTGTCACCTCAGCACTTAGCACCCAGCACCTGTCAATTGACTGATTGGTCATAGAATATGGTTTTACAATTTTTTTGAGGACTTTCTCATAGTGTGGTGTAGTAGGAAGAACACTAGATTTGGAGTAAAAAAAATTATTCAAATTCGTCCTCTAAAACTTAACTAGTAATATTGGAGATTTTAAAGTTCCTTGAGAATAAAAACTGTTTTTACCTTTTTTTTTAATCCCCTCCTTTTGCACTTAGCACATAGTAGGTGCTTAATAAATGCTGTCATGTAATCCCTCTGAGCCTCAGTTTCCTCCTCTGTAATATGGGTTACAATAATACCTGTAGAATCCAACCCACAGAGGAAGATCTGACTCACCTTGAAAATCTCAAAGCTCTCCACAAGTCTTGACTACTATAAATTCAAAGACTCTCTGAACTGGAAAGCCACATGGGAAGCCCCCCAGAGGGAGGAGAACAGAGGGATTCTACCCTTTTTTGGAAATGATGCAGTTCCCTCCCACCTCTCTCCTTCTCCGTGCTCAGGTAGGCTGAGTTCAGGTCAGCACCAGCAGTGTCCAGTCCAGGATCCCCACAGCCCAGCATCCTGGCATCTCTATACCATAGGCCTATGGCATCCAGGCTACAAGCTTAGAACCCACTGCTCTCCATTCTCTTCCAAAGTCCCACTGTCAATGGGAAAAAATGAGCTTCCCTGCTGACTCCTCAAAGCCTTCAGTTTCCTGACAAGGGAAAGATAACTTCCCAGGTGCCTTTTAGTCAAATGCCTACCCATGAATCAGCAGGAGTGGAAGTCAACACGTTCATCCCTAGACAGTCCGGGTAGTCCTTGAAATTCAAAAGTGAAAGCTTTTAGGGATTATCTAGTCCAATCCCCTCTTTCTATAACTGAGGAAACAAAGTCCAGAGTGGGCAAAGGACGTGGCACAGGTAACGTGGTGAGACAGTAGCAGAAAGAGAGTTCTTGGACCAGCCACCAGGCCTTTACTGAGTGCCTGCTTCGAACAGGGGCCTAGGCCAGGACCACCAAGGCACAGTCCCTGGTCACAGGGTAAGTCCTGTCCTGTTTACTGGGATGAGGCCCATACACAGGAATGGGAAATACTAAGACAAGGTGTGCTCACAACCAGGAGAAGTGAAAGAGGTGCTCAGAGCAGGGAGAAATCACTTCTTGCTGGGAAAATCCATGGAGGCTTCCTGGAGGTGAGGCCTGTCCTGGGCCTCCAGTACTTTCATCCAGCAGAGATTTAGCCAAATGGATATTTAGGCAAAGGGAATACAGGGATGAAAGTGTGGCAAAGGAAAGGGCAGACTGGGAATGTGAAGGAAGAGCTCCTGGGGACCATATCACTGCTCTGCTGAAGACCCCAGTGGGTCCCCATTACCTCTAGACAAATCTCATCTTCTCTATTTTCCATTCAATGTCTTTACCTTTGTATGCCTCACACTTTCTATAGTCCAATAAAATTGCCGTTCTCCCTGTTCCTCACACAGAACACTCCTCCTCATCTCTAGAACTTTATGCTTGTCTGTGCCTCAGGACAGGAACACACTCTCTCCTTGTCTCTGCCTCTCAGAACCTGGGTTTCCTCCAAAGCTCAGCAAAAAAATAAAATAAAATAAAGTAAAATAAAATAAGCCATCTCTTACACAAGGCATTTCTGGATTTCCCCAGAATCCCCCAGGAGGCTGCCAATGTCTTCCCAATAAAAATGACCTTGTATATCCCTTTCATCTACTCTTATATGGGCGCCATAGGTTTTTATGTGTCTTCTCTCCCTAGAGAATGCATTCACACTCAGTGAGGACAGGAGTGATTCCTTTTTTTGTCTTTATACCCCCAGTACTTGGCAAAAATGCCTAGCAGGCAGGAGCCCCCCAGTACAGGCTTGCTGATTGATTGCCTGACTTAAGGAGGTGAGGTCTGATGTCGCTGGAAAAGCCTTTGTGGCTTCAGCTGGTGGAAAACCCTGAATGCCAGGCTCAGGAACTTGGACTTTCTTTATCCTGAGCTGGATAGAATCCTTAAAGCTCTCCCTAAAGGAATATATCAACAAAATCATATCATCTATAAGAATATATAATTGCCATCACCATCATCATCAACAAAAAACATACGACAAATGCCCACTATGTACCAGATACACTACTGAGGAGACAGAGACCAAAAAAAAAATGTTCTTGGCTTCCAATAGCTTCCCTTCTAATAGGAAGGACACTAGCAGTTGGGACTGTCTTCAATCCTTGAACTGAGAGTGAGATTTTTTTGGTCTGGGGAGGAGACCATTGGGGTTAGGTGACTTGCCCAGGGTCACACAGCTAGCAAGTATCTGAGTTAAGATTTGAACTCAGGTCCTCCTGATTCCAGCACCTAGCTGCCCCCAAGAGTAGGATTTATAAGAGGAGGTGAGGAAGGAGTACATAGTGAGCTTGCTAGGGGGTAGGGGAAGGGATGCCAGGTGACTCGGATTGAAGGGGGCACGAAGGGGAAGGTGAGACAGGTGGGTTGGATCCAGGTTGATTTAAATGCTAAATAGAGGGGTCAACAGGGAGACTGGAGTTTACTGAGCTGAGGGATTTGATCAGACCTGTGATTTAGGAAAATCACTTTGGCCCATGTAAGAAGAAGGATGGATTGGAGAAGGGAGAGGCTGAGGAGGGAACACCAATGAGGAAGGCACAGCAGCTCATGAAACCATCTGCTTAGGTGTGAAGGAGCCATGATTTCTAATCGGGACTAGGACATCCTAAATCCCTCTAGGAAGGTAAAGGATTAAGGATCATTATTCTGTAGCTAGTGGGGAGCCACAGAAAGTTTTTGAGAGAGGGAGGGACAAACATTGGAGATGAGTTTTGGGACACACACACACACACACACACACACACACACACATACCGACTGACAGACACAGAGGCACTCTCATAGGCAGACTCAACACACAGAGACTCAGAGATACACACTGGCAGAAACAGACCCTGGCGCTGAGTCCCAGAACAATGGGCTCATTGTCTGAGCTGAGGCCTCCGATACAGACACAGGTTGGAAGAAAGAGGCCCTGGGGAAGCTGTTTATTGCTCCCTCTTTCGATCCCTCCTTATGTTCTCCCCTCACCACAGCATAAGCACCATATCAGAGGTACCTGTGACTCCCACCACCCTCCCTTCAACTGGTGGGGAAACTGAGGCAGCAGCATGGGATTCAGAGATGGGCATCAGGAGATGGAGAGGGATCTTGAGTGAGTGCCTGGGCACTCAGTTCTGTGGCGGCAGCAGCTGATACTAAGTTATGGTCCCAGCTTTCTGGGGACAGCAGTGGGAAGGAGAGACAGGAGCCGTGGGACCTGGAAGCATCCAGGGATAAGGGGCAGGGATGTTAATGCTCTTCCTCAGTCCAGCCCTCAGTCTTCAAGATCTCAGCCCAGCCCTGCCCACCCAGGGAAGGCTAGGACTGCTCCCTCACCCCAACGGTCTCAGCCCCTACCCTGGAGTTTCCCAAGTGTCTCAATGTGGCTCACACATTAGTCATTCAATCGAGGCCAGGGGGCAGTGCCTGAGAATGTTCCCAGGCCGGAGCTCGGCTGGCCGAAGCTCAGGCCCCCTTCCGGCAGCCCTGACTCTGCCCTGATAGAGTTTGTTGTGCCTGTTGGGGCGGGGAGGGGGTGCTCTGGAGGAGGAAGCGGGGGCAGAATTGGCTGGCCCTGACATATCCCAGCCAACTCACTTTTGTAACACTCAGGGTTCCTCCTCCCTCTCCTGCTCTGCTCTTCCCTCTTGGGGGGCCAGAACTCCTGGGTCCTGTAAATGCCTCTCCCACACGGGCCCTCCTCCATCTTCCCCTTCCAGCCTTGGAGAAGGGCTGAAATGGGGAACAGAGCAACAGGCTGAACTTGAGGGGACCCAGGCTCACAGAGAGTTCTTTCTCAATCTAGTTCCCACATGACATGTAGCAATATAGTGGTGAGCAGAAGAGACCCATACCTGGGGTAAGGTGACCCACCCTTCCCTTGGTGGAAGGGTAAGGTCCACTCCAGGACACAGGGGCAGGAGGGTCCTGCCCTGGGATGATGCCATTTGGGACAGAATGAATTCTTCCAATTTCCACAGACTTCCATAGTATTGGGTTGAGTGCTTTGGTGACCAGTGGGAAAAGCTGGGCCATTGGTGGTGGATGGGTAGGGGACTTTCTGTCTCAGCTGAACAAAGTCTCTAGCTTGGGGTGGGGGGTGAGGGCGGTGAGGAGCTTTTGCAGCTCTTATCTTGGTTCTCGTTCGCCAAAAGAGACCCCTGTTCGAGGCCAGGAAAAGCCTCAGGGAATGAGATGAGCACAGATTAACCAAGCACCAAGAATGTCTCAGCAGGAAGAGATCTCATCCTGTAGGGGTAGAAATTGAGGCCCCCTCCCCAATAATAAATTATTATTACTTAATACTCAAATTGGCGGCAGAGCAAGGAAGTACAAAAACACAGGATTACTGACTGGAAGGCCAGAAGAAATGGAGCCTGGATGGAGCTGGTCAGCCAATCTCCAGGGAGCCCCCAAATTCCTGTAGCCAAGGCCAGGAGAAATACCCTTTTCCCCTAGCTTGTGCCCAATGGACTCTTCCTTCAGTTTTTGGAGACTAAAGGGCATAGCTAAGGAGAGAACTTGGGTGTCAGGAAGAGGCAGGTGATGGTCTAGTTCCTGCCCCACCAAATACACATCCCTGTGACCCCTGGGGCCATAGGACCTTTGGGGAGGGGATGGTGGCTCCCCTTTAGGGAGAGAAAATTCTCATTGCTTCTCTTGTCAGAAGAAGAGACATCTCCCTCCCTGACACTAGGCCCAAGAAGACTCCAGAGCAATCTAAAGTCTCCCGTTGACTTCAGACCCCCTCTGGTTCCTTCTGTTCTCCGTGTGATCCTCTCCAGAAACCTCTACCTTTTCATACAGGTTCTCCAGGCCTCCATCTCTCCTTAAGAGGATTCCCTCATCCTACCCTTCCCTGAGGAAATCCAAAGGGTCCCACATCTTGAGGATACGCCCCCTCTCACAGAGGGCAGCCTTCCTGAGGGGATTCTCAGGTCGTGTCTCTCTCTTTAAAGTCCCCCCTCCCCCGCCCACCTCAAACTATGCCGCTAGCCCTTGCACTCCTTAAGGAACACTGCCCCCCAACCCTACCCCCGACCCTCCTCTCTCTTTAAAAGTGAACGCTAAGGATTCGACCCCCTCTATACAGTGATCGCGATTCTCACACCCAAGCCCCTCCCCCACTTTTCCTAGGCTTTGGCTTTGGTGGGGGTGAAGGGATGGGAGGAGCGGGGAGGGGCGAGGGGCTTAGAACTCCGGGACTGCCGGTTGTGCAGGTGGGGGCGCCTCGGGCCCCACCCCCGCGCCTTGATTGGGTGCTTAGTTAAATGGACGGCCACGCCCCCCAGGGCTCGCGGTGCTATTTAAGCGTCGCGGCGGGCGGCGGGCGGCATTCCGGCGCGGAGCAGAGTGGTTAGGCTTGGGGGCTGCGTCTGGGTACCCCCTTCGCCTTTCCCCCCCCCCCCCCCGCCCCAGTCTGCTCGGCCAGCCGGGGCAGCGCCCGGGTCCGCCCCCCGCCCCAGACAGCCTCCCCCTTCCCCCCTCCCTCGGGGCGTCCCCCGCCGCGGGCGCCCCGCGCTGCAGACCTACCCCCCACCTCCCCCGACCATGGGCAGCCAGAGCTCGAAAGCGCCCCGGGGCGACGTGAGCGCCGACGAGGCGGCCCCAGCCAAGGCCAACGGACAGGTGGGTGTGCTCTTTGGACCGGGGCCGGGATGGCGCGGGCCGGACCCCCTCGCTGCCCTCGGTCTCCTCACCCTCCTACCCCAGGGCCGCGGGCTTTGTGCCCGTCCGCCCGCCCGGGACACGCGGCGCCCCCTCCCCCTCCCCCCCGCGCCTTTTGTTCTCGGCTCCTTGGCTGCTCCCGGCGGGCGGAGGGAGAGAGAAGGGAGGGAGCGCGGGAGGGAGGGGGCGCGGCCGGCCGAGACCCGGGCCCGGGCCCCGGCCCACCGCCGCCTTTGTTCCGAGCCCCGGCGCCCAGCGCACAAAGGCGGAGCCCGGTGCCCCGAACGGGGTGTGTGTGGGAGGCCTCAGGCCGGCCGGGGAGCTGGGGGGCGCGGAGGAGGCGGGCGGGGAGGGGGGATGCCTTGGGGAGAGCCTGGCGGGAGGGTGGGGGGCCGCGAGCCGCGTAGACGGCGCGGAGACAAAAGCCTGGCGGGCGGGGGGCGGGCCGCGGGGATGCCCGGAGGGATGCGCCTGGGCCCGGCCCCGCGCTCCTGGGACCCCCGAGCCAGCCCCGCGGCCCCGCCCGGCCGCCCCGCGCGCCCCCTGGCGGGCCCGGTCCCGGCAGGGTGGGGGGCGCCCCGCAGCTCCCCCCGCAGGCGGCTCACGGCGTTGCCCTGTGCTCTGCCTGTCCGCAGGAGAACGGCCATGTGAAGAGCAACGGAGACGTGCCCCCCAAGGCCGAGGCCGAGGCCGCCCCCCCGGGGCCCGCCGAGCCGGCCGACGCGGCCAGGGCCGGCGGCGACGCCATCGAGCCCACGAGCCCCGCGGCGCCGAGCCCGGGCGGCGAGGCCAAGGCCGAGGGACCTCCCAAGGAGACGCCCAAAAAGAAGAAGAAATTCTCCTTCAAGAAGCCCTTTAAGCTGAGCGGCCTGTCCTTCAAACGGAATCGGAAGGAGGCGGGGGGCGACTCGGCAGGCTCCTCGCCCACCGAGGAGGGAGCGCCCGAGGCCGAGGCGACGGGCAGCCAGGGGCCCCTGCCAGGGGCCGACGAAGAGGCCGCCGAAGGCACAGCTGCCCCGGCCCAGGGGGCGCAAGCCGACGACAGAAAGTTGGAGGAACCGGCCGCCGAGGGGGCCCCGGCCCCTGATCAGAGCCCCACGCCGGCCCCCGACGGCGAGCAGAAGGAGTAGCCCCCCTCCCCCGGGGCGGGGAGGGGCAGGTGGGCATCTCCCCCTAAGACTGTGCTCCCCCCACCTTGGCTGGGTCAGTGCCCTCCCATGCCCAGCGTAGACCAGGCAGCTGAGACCAGGCAGAGCTGTTCTTCCCCCTGGACCCCCGTGGACTGTCTCCTCCCCCGGGCCCCCGCCCCCTCCATCCCGCCTGCTCTGCAGTTCCCTGTTAGCTTAGTGGAGTGAGATGCTCAGCCCAGCCCCAGCTCCAGGCCCTGCTCCTGCCCCTTTCACTGGTGAGCCCCAATCTTTCTTCCCTGCCAGGTTTGCACTTGCTCTTCTCGGCGGTAGAGGCTCCAGCCGGCTGCCTGGCCATCTCCTCTGGGCCTGGCCCTTGGGGCTGGGACTCCTTCAGAGGATCTTGTGCCGGACCCTGCTGGCCCCACCGGCCTGGGAGTGAAGCTAACCTGGTTGGGTTTTTATAAATGTCTTGATCAGTTTCAGACTCCAGCTTTGTGCGCCTGCTGTGTGTTCCTTTTG
>JAQQSW010008256.1:0-13519 GCA_028646575.1 Pseudocheirus occidentalis
TGTGGGAGGGGTCTTACAGTGGGATCGATGTTCTGGGCTGGGGGGTAGGGACAAAAAGGGGAGAAAATTTGTAAATCAAAACCTTGTGGATATGAATGATGCAACCAAGAAAATAAATTAAAATTTAAAAAAAAAGTTAGTATTATTATTATCAGACAGGTTAGGTCTGACCAGTTGGGAGATTTAGAGCTGGAAGGGACTTCAGAGGTCATCTGGTACAATATCTTCAATTTACAGATTAGGAAACAGGCCTGGAGAAGCAAAATGATGTTTCCAAGGTCATACTATGAACCTAGATAGTTAGTAGCAGTGATCAGACTCTAACCCAGGTCTTCTAACTCTAAATGTAGTGCTTTTTCAAGTACACCATGGTGAGTACTTGTTTTTAAATGGAAAACTTTTCAGAACCCCATTAAAGTATTTCAATTTGAAATTCTTCGACAAAGATTACTTAGCATGAAAACAAAATTACAGAGTAAATAATAACAATGTAAATATATAATAATATATAAAAACATAATGCACAAAATAAAAAATGTTATATATAAATATAAAATAATATAAATAATAATAATATGAAAGTAGACCAAACAGAAACATTAGAGCTTTTCTAGTTAAGACTCCCCTTGTTTTACAGATGAGGAACTGAGGCCTAAAGAAGTTAAAAGATATAGATAAAGGCTCAAGAGGTATTTATTGCTTTTGATAATGGAAGTGAAAAGCATATACTAAAAATATAAACAGAAATATATATACATGCATATAACATTTATGTTTTTATGGTATATACACAACCATATACTTAATAGTTCCAAAATGACTGTAATTAGAGCTAAATTACCACCTACGTGTTCCTCCACTTAAAAGTGAGCAATGAGGCCTCCTGTACCCCCAACCCTCAAAACAACAGCAACAAAGGGAGAAGAAACATATTTCTGCTGAAAATAAGTCACATAGGAAGTCATGGGGTATGGAATATTCCATTATATTATTACATTTTTCATATTATTTTTCTATGTATTTATTGGTTTTGCTTATTTTTTTCTCTTTTCTTAAAATAGAAAAAAAATGTAATGGCTCTCTGGGAGGGGTGACGGATACTGGGGGCATGTGGGGAATTTACAAACAAGATCAAAAGATAAATGCTCATAAAAAAAAAGTTGCCAGAGATAAACCAAGTATGAAAACAACAGTGAGGAAAAAAAAAACCCTGTTAATTAAAAAAAAGCATGTTCTACTTGACCAAATAACAAATGTTACATAGCCCATAAAAACTCCCAAAGGACCTAGGGTAAGAAATTTAGGGAAGCCATCAAGAAAGTCAGTCCAAGAGAGTTGAAACACCTCACCCAGGATAGCCTAAGGAATAAGTTGGTAGCAGAGCCTGGATTCAATTGGAGGTCCTCTGACTCCAGTTCCAATATACTTTCCTCAACACAAAACCACCTCTTTTTAATCTTTCTAACCGGAACTCAACCTGGGGTAGCTGATAAAGCACCAGCATGGGAATCAAGAGGACTGACAAATACTGTGAGACCACAGGCAAGTTCCTTAACCTCTCCATAAGTGTTCGTTTTTGCAATGGTAGATTATCTGGCATTGACAGGGTACTCCTTTACTGAGATGCACTAGCATCACCCCTCACCTTGGCACCCTCATGCTAAATATTCCCTGGGCAGGGAGGTATACCTTGAGCAATTTTCGAGCTCCTAGCTCTTTTAAACAGATAAAAAGACTGTTGCCACTTAAATGGCAGAAAATCCAAACTCTTCAGCAATACCATGCCCTCAGCCTGCAGGAGAAGTGGAGGAGGCCAGGGCAGCAGGAAGACAGAGGGGACCACACTGTCTAATTCTAATTCCCTAGCCTCTTAATTTTAAGTAACACCTCCGGGACAGGGACATAACAGTGATGTCCTGAAGTTTCTTCTCAGTTCTCTACATTAGAGTACTATTAGGAATAGGTTTGTTCCAAAAATCTGATCCCAAATCAATTGAGGGCGATAAGAGACTCCCAGGGCTCCCTGAACTTGTCTTTTTGAGTTGCCATATTTTCCAGAAACACTGGATCCAGAGTATGCAGGAGGCCCTGAATGTGTCATGGATGAAGGCATTCTCCTCCCCCTTCCCCTCCCCCCCCCCCCAGCTGATATAAGAGTAACAAGGACAGCTTACCGCATCCTTTTTCCTCTACTGCTTGGGTTTTATTAAATATAAATTTATTACTTAGAGATTATAAGAATGTACTTTGACAAATTTTACTCATTTATGTATGAGACAGAGAAAATAAAATGAAAAATTAATAGAAGGGATTTGTAAATATACAAAATGCAGGGTAATTTATTTTAAAATATAAATGCAAAACCTCAACTAAATCTACTTAGAAAAGAGATAAACACATAAGTATATGACTCTGCAATTGTTGGATAATCATTGTTAAGTTAGTATGCCTTAACATTTGCTAAGTGTTTTCCATAGATACATATACACATACACATACACACACACACAGTTTCATTTGATTGTCACAACAATCCTGTCAGGTAGGTGCTGTTATCACCCCAATTTTATAGATGAGGAACCTGAGGCCAACAGAAGTTAAATGATTTGAAGTCCAGCACCCTATCCATTATATTACCACCTTGATACTTCAAGGAGAAAATGGAAAGAAACCAATAAATATAAAACTAGAAAGAAATAAAATATTTTACATTACACTTGCCTTAATTAGAGCTCTCCTAGCACCTTAGATGTCCTGCAGGTGCATATTCTATTTATCTGTAGATATGGCTTTCCCCTTCTGCCTTTCTACATTAGAATGTAAGCCCTTGAGGGCAGAATCTGTATTTAATCTCTCTATCCCTAGCTTCCAAACATGGTGCTCTGAATATATACTATGCACTAAATAAATGTTTGCGGAATCAGATCAGCATCTACATACACCTCCATGTGTTCACTGATGTATCTGAACTTGGCTTAAAAAAAATGGCAAACTTTGTTAGGTCTGTACAGTTTTACTATTGTACATGTAATGAGGCAAAACTGATACATCAAAAGTTTAAGACCAAATAGCAAACACAGCAAAGTAACACTATTAAATATTTTTATAATATAAGGGAAAAGGATATTTTTAGACACAGAGACACACCCTGTGTATATCAGATTGACAGCTGAGTGGTTCACTAGAGAGCAGAGCAGGTAAAGTAGGTTTTGTGATCTTGCCAGGTTTTCAGTACTTAAATTGCCAGACAAACTAGTCCTGTTAATGTTCTTCATGACAGTTTTTGCACAGGCTGTCCTTCGATCTGGAACAAGCTTCCTCATCACCTCTGCCTCTTAGAATCCCCTTCAGTGCTAAGCTCCAGAGCTACCATATACACAAAGCCAGCTGGCACAGTGGACAAAACACTGCACGTGGAGTCCTAAAGACCTGAACTCAAATTCTGTCCCAGACATGAAATAGGTGTCTGGGCAAGTCACTTAGTCTCAAGAAGGGATGGCAATAATGGCACCTATCTCGCAGAGTTACTGAAGAGGATAAAATGAGGTATTTGTAAAGTATACACAACATTGTTGTTGTTATTGCCTCAGTTGCTAAGGGTTCCCTCCAAATTTTTGTTGCTGTTCACTCATTTCAGCCTGACTCCTCATGACCTCATTTGGGGTTGTCTTGGCAAAGATCCTGGAGTGGTTTGCCATTTCCTTCTCCAGCTCATTTTATCGATGAAGAAACTGAGGCAAACAGTTAAGTGACTTGTCCAGGGTCACAAAGCTAGTGAGTATTGGAGGCCAGATTTGAATTTAGGAAGATGAACTTACTGTGATCTCTAGCTGCCCCTCCTCCAAATTACTCTGTATTTACTTCATACACATTTTGTATGTGTTCATATGTTTACAAGAGTTGTTTCCCCCATAGAACGCAAGTGTCTCGAAGGCAAGGAGTTTCATTTTTGTTTTTTGAATCCTCAACACCTTGTACAGTGTCTGGCACAAAGCGTAGGCTTAATAAAGGCTTGTTGGCTGACTGAACTAAATATATAGATATAATAAAGCTCAACAACCATGGACAGAAATGACTGAACACACATATAAAACAAGGGAAAAATCTCACCCCAATCCTAGATTTCTGAACAAGGCAGAACCAAACAAATGATTAAATAGCAAGTTAGCAAAAAGAAAACAAATACATTCACTCCTAGTTCCAGACTTCTGGCATTTTCTTGCCCAACCTTTAAAAAGCCCACCACAACCACCACAACCACCAGAGCCACCACGACCACCACAACCACCACGACCACCAGAACCAACACAATTAGTGGGTGTACTTTTCTAATTACACAGATCTGATTTTCTGGTTACATTACTTAAAGTTTAGGGATTGGAAGCTTCTAGACCATCTAGAAACATTGATTTTGCTTTGGATACTCATGGTGGGAGCTTTGTCCAACCGATTTTACTTCTGGAGGTCCTGGACATATTGTGATTCTTGACATAAATGAAGACAGTCTCTAGAAAGATTCCCAATTCAGACCCACATCACTTTTTACCCGTATTGCCTGCAACTGCCTCCCAATTGACTTACAGCTGCTAGCATCTATTCTCCAGTATGTCTTCACATAGCTATGTAATCAGTGTTCTTATAGCATAGGTCTGATCGTATCACTTCCCTGCTCAAGAAGACTCAGTGACTCCCTTCTGCGTCTGTTTGACATTTAAAGTTCTTTACTTTGGCTCCCTTTCTAGACTGCTTTCACATTAATCTTCCTCCTACCTTCTGTGTTCCAGGCAAACTAACCTATTTCCTATTCCCTCTGCATGGTACATCATCATTTGACTCTATAACTTGACACCACCTTTTCCTTGTGCCTAGAATGCTCTCCTTTCCTCACTTTTACCCCTGACCAATCCCTAGTTCCCTCAAGGCTTAGCTTAGGTCAACTGTTACCTCCTACAAGAAGCTTTTTGTATTATTAGTTCTCTCTCCCCCCCGTTTACTTTTTATTTCGTGTGTGTATAATATTTATCTATGTATATGTGTTATTTACCCCATAGTAGAATGTGTTTGTTGTATTTTTACGGCCTCAGTGACACTCACTGTGCCTTGCATATTAATTCCTTAAATAAGTGCCTGCTGAATTTAATAGAATAAGGTGGTTTCTAGGCTCTTTGGGTCTCCTTGATGTTTTTTATATTGGTTAAGAAATAACCTGTAAGAAATTTACTTTGTCCATTTCTAATTTGGAGGAGGCTTTGTCTTTATTTGCCCATTTCCTATTTGTTTTGGTAGCAATAACTTGTTTAAGGTCAGGCTGAGGTATCTTTAACTATATACAATATTATCTTCTCCTCCCCCCCCCTCCCCAATCTGCTGTTGGCTTTGCCTTTTATTTTAACCCATTGATGGTTTGACTGCATACAGAGCTGATTTTAAAACAATTTCTTTTTTGGTAACCAAATGTCCCCAGTCAGCTAAATTCTAGTCACAATGTCCATTGTCTTCCAACTATATTCATGAGGTACATGCACCAGGCTTCTGAGTGATTGACAAATTTTTGTTTTCTTTCATTTAATTCCAAAATATATTTTCCAACATTCATCCACTGCCCTCCTTGTTGCCTACTTTTACACTGAAAACATTTAGTACCAAGGCAGGTGCTTGACTTGGTTTTAAAGACCCTGTCAGTTTCTTGATAGAATATTTACTTCATGTTCCTCACCATGTTTGTAATTAAGCTTCAGTTATCTTTCCAGGGATATTTTTGCTCATGAGTGCTGCAAGACAAAAATAACCAAGTGTCCTGTGAAATAATGTTTCTTATTGCCTTTGGGTCTAGGATTTAACCAATTCTGTCACTGCTTTCATTTGCTTCTGCTAGAACTTTTGAATCATCCTTCCATTCAGTTGTATCTTTATGCCTTTCATTTAGAGCAAATATCCCAATCCTGACATGGTTCAGCTCTTCATACAGTGTATCAATTTTCTGGTCATCCAACAAGGACCGTACACTTACAGTACTAAGGGTTAAATTAATATTTATGGGTGGTCTAAAAAATTGGGCGATTCTTAAGCACCCTCTTCTCTATTTTTTTACGACTACCCACCACAAAAATCCTTCTACAAACCTCACTGTGGTGTGGAGGTGGCCCTGGATTCTTGAAGGTTATGCCAATGGAGAACAAGCTCTGGTGGTTTCTACCAAATTGGAAGGATTTTGACCACAACCTCAGCAATAATGTCTTCTATCCAAGGACTAGTCTAAGTAGAGAGAAGCTCATCACCAATAGGGTGGCCATTAGCTAACAGATTCTTAGCTCAGGGAAACCCATAAAATAAAAATATAAAATGGCTCTTGGTCCTGTATAATCTCTTTGTTTTTGCTGTTTCTTGGGAAGCAGAATACTGCACTGCAAAGACTAGTGGACTTGGAGCTAGAGGACCTGGGTTCTAATTCTAGCTTTGTTGCTTACTACTTCTGTGCATGTGGGCAAACCATTTTATCAGCCTAAGCATCCTAAGCATCCCCTTGTCTGAAATGAGAGTATTGTACTGAAGACCCCTTGCAGCTTTAAGTCTGTGGTCCTAAAATTCTAGGCCAGTGTTCCCAATAAATTATAGGACTGAATTTCTCTAAGTAATATCTAACAAACAAAACACAATTATTCCACGACTGATAATTGGTCTCTTTCCTTCATTTTAAAAGGAAAATATTGAAGAAGATAATTATTCATAGAACATAGCATTCATTGATGTACCATCAGGTCTAGTAGACAAGAATTATCTATGGGCCAAACTCTGTGATCTTATTATGAATTCTAATCCAGTAATGGTTCTTTACAGTGTTTCTTTAGAGTGTAAGAAAAGTATCCCTTTCTTCTGCGAACAGTTTGGTTGCTGAAAGAAGAAAAAGAACTTTTGTGCAAGGAAAAAAAGGATGCAATCAGCTTGTGAAGAAACACAGTCTCTCAGATAAAATGTGAAGAAGAGACAACGCACACTGTTGGGATGAACAGAGAGAGAGAGTCAGATAAATGTACAGAAAAGACAGGACTTATTGGAAGGAAATGACTGAGGTAATGATAGTGGTAGGGCATTTTGTTTCATCAGATCATTGGCATGTTATGGTGTTTTAGAGTTTTAAAGATTATAAGTGTTTTGTGGATTTTGTGAGTTTTACCTCATAAGGTAAAAGTAAGTCACTGACCACAGGAGGCTCTGATTTGAGGCACAGTGTGTGGTGTCCAAAAACCAGAAACAAAACAAAAGGCAAGCCAAGAGGGGAGCAAGCTGATAGGAAGGCTTCAGCTGCTTTGCTGGGAGCCTACTACTGGGAAAAAATAGTACTGCTTTTTTGATTGGCTGAAAAAAAGGCTTGGAAGTTTGAAAGCTCATTGGAAGCTAGCTGAATTATGGTGTTCTTTGAGGCTATTGACCTCCTGTGCCCTTCACAGCTTGAAAAAGGGGAAAACTTTCAGGAGGTTCCTGGTTGATCTGTACTAAGGGAGAGAAATAGAGGCTTTGCATCTGCTTTACTATAAGATGAGGCTTAATTGGCTAAGAGTTGATTGGACAGAACAGAGTCCTCTTTGAGTGAAGAGTCGACTAGGCTTGTCTGCATTGCCTAAAGACTTAATCTCAGGGGTGGCTAGGTGGCGCAGTGAATAGAGCACCGGCCCTGGAGTCAGAAGGACCAGAGTTCAAATCTGGCTTCAGACACTTAACACTTACTAGCTGTGTGACCTTGGGCAAGTCACTTAACTCCAACTGCCCTGCCCACCCCCCTCCAACCCCCCCCAAAAGTCAATCTCAGAAGCTTGGTAGTACTATGAATTAGAGGGAACTGCTTGCCACTATAATAGCATTATAATATATAATTATAATAGCTATAATAGCACTATAACAACATTTTCTCAGCACCCTGTAAAGGGTGGCTGTTAATTTAAAAAGCTTATCATTGCTTCATTTCATAATCAGGACTGGATTTGCCTAGTAGGAGATCAGGGGTGACAAGAAGAGGAAGAGCTAGCAGAGAAACAGCTTCATGTGATATCTAGTCCATGTGACATCTTTTCAAATAGTTGAAGACAGTGATAATATTTACCACTTCTCCCCATAAACAAAAACAAATTATAACTTTTCTCCAGGGTAAAAATTACTTTTTTTTTTTTTTTTTGGCTTTTTGGAGGGGGGAAAGGAAGGCAGGGCAATTAAGGTTAAGTGACTTGCCCAAAGTCACATGGCTAGTAAGTGTTAAGTGTCTGTGGCTGGATTTGAACTCAGATCCTCCTGACTCTAGGGCCAGTGCTCTATTCACCAAGCCACCTAGCTGCCCCAACATTAAAAAAAAAACAAAAAACTAATTCCCATGTGGCACACTCTGTTAATTATAAGTCAGTGTACTTTTACTTAGATTTTTGGTGAAATTCCAGAGTGCAATAATACTTACTAAGAGCCAGTCAGCAAAGTTTTACTGACAACAGATCATGGTAGATGAACTTTATTTCCTTTTTTTTTTTAAACAGTGTTTCTAAACCAGGAAATGTTAAAGATACTATATGCCTAGATTTGGTAAAAACATCTGATAAAATATTTCATGCTATTCTTATATACAAGTTGGAAAGGTAGGGACTACAAGATTGTGGAATTAAGTAGTTTTATAACTAGAACAAAAGAATAGTCATTGGAAAAGAGAAGCATTGCCACTAAAAACATTTATAAGGAGATGGTCACTTCTAACACTCCATCTGCTTTCTTACTTAATGTTAATTAATCAAGCATTTGTTAAGCATTCACTGTGTTAGGTACTGTGGTAGGCACTGGGGATACAACAGTCCAGAACCCTAGAACCAACCCAGATCTTCCCTCTAAAAGTACACAGAACCTGGCCCTAACATTTGAGTCCAAAATCTGCAAGAAAGTAGAACTGTAAGTAAAAAACAACAAAAACAAATCCCAGCAAGCTATTTATTACCAAAAACAGGGATGCTTAAGGCAAACCTAGAAAAAGAAAATAATTCCAAAACATCTATAAATGAAATTCAACTAGAATTCTTGGAAGAGAAAAATACTAAAGAAAAAGTTTAAAATATTTTAATAAATGAGAGTGCTAGAGGAAAAAAATAAAAGAAAAGAGGATTATGAAAGAATTAAGAAAGTGAATGTAGTTTGGCATAAGAGGCACAAAACTTGACCCATACAACAGAATGAAAATTGAGAATGGACAAACTTGAAACCAATGACTCCATGATGCAATGACTTCATTTATGCAATAAGAAATATTTAAACAAAAGCAAAAGACTAAAAAAAAAAATTTAAGGTATATTATTTCAAAACAAATGACCTTGAAAACAGATCAAAGAGAAAAAAAATTAATAATCAGTGGACTAGCTATAAAAGTTATGACTGAAATTAACCATCATATTTTAAGAAATCTTGAAAGAAAATTGCTTACATCTCTTAGAGGGCAAAGTTGAAATGGAGAGAATCCATTGGTCACCCCAGGAAACCCCTATAGGAAAACCCCTAGGAACATTAGAGCCAAAATCTATAGTTTGTAGGTCAAAGGAAAAAAAAAAACACTCTTAGCAGTCACAACTGTGAAGAAGCAGAGAACTTGGAATAAGAAAATAGAATTTTGCAAAATTACCAAGAACAAGCATGGCCCTAATCCTGAGTTCACTCCTTTGCAGTGTGGACCATTGCATAAGTTTAAATTTTTTTTTTGACATATGAATTAGTTCTGCTGATTTTTCTCCCTTTAAAAATATTATTTGTTATACAAGATGGTTCTCGGGAGGAAGGTAGGAAGAGGGACATTAGGGAGAAATTTTGGTAAAAACAAAAGATATAAATAATAATTTTTTAAATGTAAGAAAATATAGCTATTATCTGCAAAATATTTACTTTCAGATCTCTAATCACATGTCACTTTGTCCTGGCAAGATATACATGTTAGTTGATGGTAAAGTTTAAGAGGGGTAGGAAGAAGGACCTCAGAATTCACCACTTGAGGTTGCCACTGAGGGCAAGCTGAAGTCAGAACAGACCTCTAGACAATTTAACTAATTATGCTAATTAGATGCTGAGTTCTGCTGCTTTTAAACTGAAGGACCAAAACAATTCTTATGATGTTCATTATACTCAGCACTCTGAGGAAGAGTTTTTACTCCATTCAACTCTTTATTCATTTAACCCTATAGAAGTCAACTATCTTGAAGTGCTCATTTGCCTGAATTGACAATAGGAGATACTTTGAACATTTTATTTAAGAAATTACTAGTGATATGAGGTAATAATACAAAATTATGATAAATATATATATATTTTTTTAAATCAAGGGGCCAGTAGGTGGCGTGAGTAGAGCACCAGCCCTGGAGCCAGGAGGACCCAAGTTCAAACCTGCCTCAGACAATTACAGCAAGTACTAGCCATGTGACCTTGGGCAAGTCACTAAATCCCAATTTCCCTGCCTTTCCCCCCCTCAAAAAAAAAAAAAAAAAATCAAGCAGATCCTTAGTGGAGAAATCATTGAAACAAACTGTGGAATTTGTTGAGATAAAAAAAATTCTGGACCTGCATAATTCTAGACAGTATCATTTTATGCCCTATAAATTTTGATTCCAGAAGCAAATTAAGGCATTTATTTATTTCTTTGTTTATTCATTCATTTATTTAAAGGTATATTTTTATGCTTTACTCCTGAGTGGCAACTAACTAATTTCTAGCTAGCCTATCCACTGTGCCACAAATGTTGACAAATTAGCCAATAAAGGTACTATGTTAAGAAAGAAGAATATATTTTATAAGTTTGATTTGAACACATTAATCTTATCTTTAAAATCTCAATGAAAAACATGTTCATTTATATAAAAGTTTGTTCAAGCATATTAATTATGTATATCAAAGAAATAATTTACTAATTTGAATCCATATACATAAACAAAGATTGTTTTCTTCAGGCATTAAAATTTAAAGAAACACCTCACCATTAAAAGATCAAGACTTTACCAAAGGTTTATTCTATCAAGGAAGGCAAACTGCCATTAAAAATTAATTTTGGTTTTTAGGCAATTGGTAAATTAAGGTGCAAGAATCACCATTTAATGTTAACAACAACAAAAAACCTAAACAGGTGTACCATAAATAATAAACGAGGATGACAAAGCTTATCTTTTTTATTCCACAGCAGTAACATATTTTAAGAGACATGTAGACGTGTTGGTCAAGACCAAGAAATATAAACTTTAAAGGAAAACTGCGTCTTCATATACAAAGAAATGGCTTTCAACCTAAATACTAGTCCAACAAAGGAAGCATTGTGAGACAAATGCATATCTCAACATATCAACAAATAAAATTATTCTTAAGGTTTAAGGGGAGGGCCATAATCCAAATGTGAGTGTATACTTAACTACTGCTAGTCAGGAAAACTTAAAGAAATCCCAAGAGCTTCCAGGACCCTTTGGATCATAGGCTTAGACTTTACAGATAAGGAAGATGCACTGAGAAGTAACTGATTTGTCCAGTCACAGAAACAGAAGAGTCTGGAATCTGAATCCACATCCTTTGTTACACCATGTTGTTTGTTTTATTATCAGCTCACCCACCCATTTCTGTGTCATAAACTATATCATAATCATTTGACTGACCTTGTTCTTGAAGATCTACATTAAAGGAAGTTCCATATCCTTGAGTGTCTCTTTCATTACCTAACAAACCTTATTCAGCATCACGCACAGAACTAAATAATATTAAGTACTTCTCTGTACGCTTCAGTGCAACATAGGATAAAGGTGAGAGAGAAAGCATCTATCATTTTTTATTTTACATTAGAATGGGAAGCATCTCCACATGTGACTATAAAGTAGCACGTTTCTCATTTCAAGCTACAGAGGAAAAGTGTCATTTAGAATCATACCTTACAGTGCATATATTTAAACAGATACCTGGGGGTAGTTAGCACAGTGAATAGAGCGCCAAGCCTGGAGTCAAGAAGAATTGAGTTCAAATCTGGCCTCAGAAGACACTTACTAGTTATGTGACCCTGGGCAAGTCATTTAACCCTCTTTCCCTCAGTTCCCTCATCTGTAAAATGAACTGGAGAAGAAAATGGCAAATTACTTCAGTATGTCTGCCAAGAAAAACCCAAATGGGGTCATGAAGAGTTGGACACAACTGAAACAACCAAACAATAGATACCTGATTATGCAATGCTCAGCTAATTTCTTAATGTTGCTAAACAGGCATTTCCAAAGTTTTTTTTTTTTTTTTGTCTCTATGAGGTTGATAGCCCAGGTGTTACTATCCCAGTTTTACACATGAGAAAACTGATGCTCAAAAGGTGAAATGACTTTCCCATGACAAATGTCAGAACCAGGATTCAAATACAGGTTTTCTGACCTCTCAAATTTGGTACGTGTTCTGTCATACCATGTTGTCAATAATATACACTGGCAACTCATTATCATGGGTATGAAAGAACATCTTCCCTTCAAATCATATACACTTACTCTCTCTTCCTCTATTAATCCTCCTGCTTTCCAAAAATGGTTCCAAAAGGAGCTGCTAACAATTGTGGGGAAGGGATACCATGTTCTTGGTGTCCCAAGTTAGGTTACAGAATCAACATCACAAGTGGTATTGTTATAGATGAACTAGAATTATTTTGCTGTTGTTTCAGTTGTGTCTGACTCTTTGTGACCTCATTTAGAGTTTTCTTGGTAAAGATCCTGAAGTGGTTTGCCGTTTCCTTTTGCAGCTCATTTTACAGACTAGGAAACTGAGGCAAACAGGGTTAAGGAACTCGCCTAAGTTCACACAGCTAGTAAGTGTCTGAGAGCAGATTCGAACTCATAAAGATGAGCCTTCCTGACTCCAGACTCAGCATTCTATACAATGTACCAACCTAGTTGCCTCTAGAATTATTAGTGCAGTAATATATTTCCAGCAAATTACTAGTTAAATAGATTTTGTAGGTTAACTTGGAAATCTAACCAACATTTATAACATTCTTATGGAAAAAATATACTGCAATTTCCATACAGCAGAGTTAATAACAAATTTTGGAGTTGATCCCATTCATAAATTGGGAACTGACCATATTTTTAAAATGTCTATGTTAACTAATAGTAGACAAGCTGTTGCTTCCCAGAAGTTTCAAATCCAGTGAAAAGTGCTGCCGATTAAAACACTGGTAGTGTCACTGACTGTTGTAATGATACTGGGTTTTGAAAATCTTCCATGCCCCTTGAACTTGCTGATGTAGCAGGAAGGGGTGGAGCAAGAGAAAGCTGGAACCAAGCTAGTGTCCCTGCCCAGTGACTGGAAGCAGTGGCAGGGGCAGTGGCTGCGGTTGTGGCTCCTTTTTTTTTTTTTTTTTTTAAAGCCAGCCAGAATCTCTGCTAAGAACTCCTGCTGAGGACTGCCAGGGACAGGAAATTCAGGGGGCTTCTGGGAGCAAGCTGGCTGGACACTGAGCAGTTGTCGTGAGTGAGGAGAGGAGGATCATTGCCTGAGGTAGCCT
>JAQQSW010008257.1:0-13519 GCA_028646575.1 Pseudocheirus occidentalis
GACAGATGATCACTGTCACAATATGTCCACTATGAAGATGTCCTGTATAATCACACATCCATAGCCTGTATTGAACTGAGTGTCCTTCCAGTGGGGGTGGGTGACAAGGGAGGAATAGAAAGAATCTAGAATTTAAAGTTCTGCAATACCTGCAACTAGGAATTAAGATACACAGGGGCTGGGATAGGGAGACCCTCCCTGCCCTACCAGAAAATAAGAGAGCAGAGCAAGGGAGGGGCTTTACAGTGGGATTGCTGTTTTAGGGCTGGGGCAGGGGCAAGACGGGGAGAAAATGTGTAATTCAAAAATGTAATGAAAATGAATAATGTAAACAAGAACACAAATAAAAATTAAATTAAAAAAAATTAAAAAGATGTGATTGTTGAATTCCTTCAATCTCTATTTTGCCCTCTGCTTCTAAAACATCAGGGCAATTTTCCTTGAGAATTTCTTGAAGGATGATTTCTAGGTTCATTTTTTTATCATGTCTTTCAAGAAGTCCAATAATTTTAAAATTGTCTTTCCTGGACCTATTTTCCAGGTCAGTGGTTTTCCCAATGAGATATTTCACATTGCCTTCTATTTTTTCATTTGTTTGGATCTCTTTTATAGTATCTTGATTTCCCATAAAGTCATTAGCTTCCATTTGCTCCAATCTGATTCTGAAGGAATTATTCTCTTCAGTGAGCTTTTGAAATTCTTTTTCCATATGGCAAATTTGGGTTTTTAAGGCATTCTTCTCATTGGCTTTTTGAGCCTCTTTTGCCATTTGAGTTAGTCTATTTTTTAAAGTGTAATTTCCTTCAGTCAGGTTGTTGACTATCTTTTCATGATTTTCTTGCATCATTCTCATTTCTCTTCCCAATTTTTCCTCCACTTCTCTTATTTGGTTTTCAAAATGCTTCTTAAGCTTCTCTATGGCCTGTAACTAATTTATATTTTTCTTGGAAGCTTTTGGTGCAGGAGTTGTGACTATGTTGTCTTCGTCCCATTCCATGCTTTGTTCCTTTTTGTTCCCCTAAAAGGATTCTAAAGTTGGATTGCTGTGCTTGCTTTGTTTCCTTTGCTTGCTCATGTTGCCACCCAATTACTTTTTGAGGTTTTTGCCATAGTAGAACTCTGCTTCCAGAGAGCAGAGCTTTGTCCCAAATTGCTGGGGTTTTCGCAGCTGCCAGACCTATTAGTTGAATGCCGTCTCTCAAGCCTCCACAGGCTCTGGCACCTGGTCACACACCCCAGGACCTCCACGCAAGACAGCGATCCAGATATAAGCAGATTAAAGTAAGAGCTAGTGGTCGTAAGGAAGCAAGAATGGTTGCTTGGTCCCCCCACAATCTGCAGGCCAGGAGCTTTGAAGCAGCCACGTGGAGGTGGCTGCATGGCCGTTGTTCCTGAGCTGCTTCTCCCTTCTGGGGGCAGAGGCTGGACCACACTCTCAGTCCTCTTGTTCCCAAAGTCCACACTGACCTTTTACTTTGCTTTTGGCACTTATGGGTTGATAATTCTGGAAAAGGCCACAGTTGCTGGCAATCCACTCTCCCAAAGTCCCTCCAGCCATGGCAGATCAGGGCCATCCTGGGGCTAAAACCATGGGTCATATGGGGCCAGGCTTGGCTCCCAGGGCATTGCAATGGACCCGTCCAGCTGGCCTGCCTTCAGTGGGAGATTTGTTTCTGTCACTTTGTGTCTTCTGTAGCTCTAAAATTTGTTTAGAGTCATATTTTATAGGTATTTGAGGTGGTTACTGGGGGAGCCCATGGAGTTTTCCTGCTTCTATGCCACCATCTTGACTCCCCCCCCACCCGCTTCAATATTTATAACAAGGAAGTTATCCAAAATAATGACAGTCAAAAGTTGTATGTTCTAAACTGAACATTCTGGAACTACTTCCATTTATGTATACTACTGAAATGTAAAATAAAAATTAGTATGCTATTATCCACATACTCAATAAATCACAAAAGAAAATTTCACTAAATTTCTACCCAGTTAACAACTAAGTAAAAAGTACTATCGAATCAGCTACTAATAAAGATGTGGTACTATCAGTAATACACCATATATTTACAGATCCTATACTTGATTGTGTATAACCATGGGGGTGAGAGGAAGAGGGAGGGGAGAAAATCTGAAACTCAAGGAACTATGGAACTGAATCTTGTAAACTAAAAGTAAATAAATAAATAAATTTTTTTTAAAAAGTAATACACCATACAACTATGTCAACATGAAAGGTTATTCCCTCATCTTCATCCTGCCCTTGAGGTTGCAATTACCATTAAAGCTAGTGGTCCTCCTTGAGCAAGTGACTTAACCTCTCTGGGTCTCAAATTTTTTACCTGTAAAATTATGGGGCTGGCCTAAAGCCCTTTAAAGTCCCTTTCAGATCTAAATCTATGATCCTGCCCTTCGCCTCTGATCTCAGATATAGTATGTTTCCTATAAATTTATAAATGAATTCTACAAATTTTCATGCCTGCAGAAATCTTAATGAGCTCATCACATCTTCTCCATAGAACCTAAGAGTTAGAAAGAAACTTAGAAATCATGCAGTCTAACTTTTCACCCATACAGGAATCTAGTTTTATATTATTCCTAACCCAAGGTATCTGGTCTGATAAGGAAGCTCATTACTGGCTAATCCAATCCATTCTTGAACTTAATTGTTAAAAAATGTCTTCCTTATAATGAGCCAAAATCTGCTTTCCTGTAACTTCTACCCAATGGTGAGAGGTGTAGAAACCATGTCAACCAAGGAATTGTTGAAGGAATTGGAAATGTTTAGTTTGGAAAAGAAAAGACTAAGGGGAGACATTATAGCTGTCTTCATATACTTGAAAGTTGTCATGTGGAAAAAGGAGTAGACTTGTTCTGTTTTCCTCTGGAGGATACTATGTGGATATTAAAGTGTTTTGCAAACCTAAAAGTACAGTAGTATGTCAGCTATTACTGAGAGGCAGCAAGGGACAGGGGAAAGTATGCTGAATTTGGAGTCAGAGGACCTAGGCTCAAATCTGTTGTTCTATTACTTGCTAGTTATGCTAGAGATGGACAAATGACAGTCCCTGCTCTCAAGGAGATCACACTCCAAATATAAATATATATATATATATATATTCATATATACATGAATAAGAAAAAGTTCAGCTGCAAAAAGGACAGAAAAGCCTGAAGGTTAATGGTTCACTGACAGAAAGTATAACAAGGCCCAGGTGTCCTTAGGATACACTGGAATACCTTGCATAGAGGGAAGAGTCCATCACTACTGGGAAAGGAATAGTGGATCTAAAGGATGACCTGGAGCATGGAATCAGGGTCTCTGCTGGCAGGGCAGGGGCAGGGAATTGGAGCTGGGCAATGAGAAAATGGGTAAGGAAGGCTGGAGACGGACTCTTGGGAGGCAATGTTTCCTTATCTGTAAAGTGAGAGATTAAACTAGATGAACCCATCTAAGGATCTTGTGTCTATGATCTTATTATTCTATGTATTACTGGTGCTTTTTCTATGGAAGAACAGAGAACAAAGCTACTCTCTCTTTCTACATGACATCTTTCAAATATTTAAAGACAGTTATAATATTTCCAGCTCCTACAATCATTCCCCAGAAAACATAATTTCTAGATCACTTACAATATTGATCATTCTCCTCTGAATATATTCCAGGTTGATAACGCTCTTTTTAAAAACAAATATCTACAAGTGAAAATGTGATCACACTAGTACACTGGCATTTCTACCATCTTGATCCAGACTAATACAGTTCTTTTAATTAAAGCCTAATTTTATATTATTTTTTAAGCAGCTACATCATAGTAGTAATTAGGAATATACTGGTGAATTAACAATCAGCTTTCCCACAAAGTATGCACATAACACTTTTAAGCTTAAGTTGCACTGCTAACATTTTCTCCCTCAGTCTTAACTCTAGACAAATAAACAAAATAATAAATCAAGCCCTAATTTGCAGCATTTGACAATTTCTAAAATATAAATGCTCAGACTGAAAATTTAAGAATCAAGGCAAAAATGTGACTCCAGGTGACTAGTAATGTACAAGGAGCTTGTGACCAAACAAAACTTCTAAGATCTAGGATCTTTCTCATTTCCTTTATATTGTTACAAGATAATCTGATATACTGAATAGAAGTGGATTGGAAACCTGCCTCTGATAGTTACTAGCTATTTGACTCTAGGCAACTCACCTAAACTCTCTGGGCGTAAACTTTCCACATTTATTAAATGAGGGTTTTCAACTACATAGTCTCTGAAGCTCCTTTCGGTTCTAGATCTGTGCTCTAAGATGCGCAAAACATTAACTTGCAAGGCTTTTTTTTTTATATAAGTAACTAGTTATTTAAAAGGAGGCAGAATTTTTTAAAATAAAGGATTTAAATAGGCTCTTTCTTTTAAAAGCTGGCAGAGAAGGGAAATTTAGCTAATGGTAAACATGTTGCTAACACAGATTGATCACCAGCAGGGAACCACACATCATTCCACTATAGGTTCACATTAACACAGATTCTTTGCTGCACTGTTGACCATCAGTGGCAGATTGATGTGTAGTCCTCTGAGAGAAGTTGAAGATGAAAATGCAAAGATGAATTAAATAAGCTTTAAATGTATTAATCATATATTTCCTTTCTTAGAAAAAAAAAGTTTCCCACCTTTCTGACCTAAGTTTCAAAGGGAAATTAAGGGTTGTATTTGCTTCATGACTCTTAAAAAGCTTACGATGTTTTTTTTAACTATACAAAAAATCTGAACACCCATGAAAGCAAGTTGTAACCACAGCCTTTAAGTTCAGGATTCTAGAGAAAGCTATTTAGTTCAGGAAGGTGACTCAGAGTCCACAAAATAAAGATTTTTATAACACCATTTAAAATGCCAGACCAGACATAATTATTTAAGAGTTTTGAAACCCATGTTATGGCTTAAAACACAGATCAAAGAGGCAGGATGTCTTCCTAGATTTCTTACAGGTTTCAGTTATAGCTTTTTGCCTCTCTTTCAGCTAAAAATCCTGTGATGGGATTCCCATGGATTGGGGAACTGCTGAAGAATTGGTGGTATATGAGTGAGATATTATTGTACTTTAAGAAATAACAAATATGAGGAATTCAGAAGAACATGGAAAGCCTTAGATGAACTGATGGAGAGTAAAGGAAAGTAGAATTAGGAGAAAGATACACAGAGTGACTACAATAATGTCAATGCAAACTATACTAAAAGGTAGCTGAACTCTGATTAAGAGTAAGGACTACTCTTCTGTCCTGGAAAATTGATCATGAAACATACCTCCAGTCCTTTCAGTAGAGGGAGCCTATGGCTGCAAAATGTGGCATATAGATGGTCAGACTTAGTCATATGTCTACTGGTTTTCCTTAAATGGTTTTTTTCCTTATTACAAAGGAGAGCTCACAGGCAGGGAGAAAGCAACGGGAAATTACTGTGGCAAAAAAGTAAAATGCAACAATAAAACAAAATAAGTGAATAAAGAATTATAGGAAAATAAACAAAAACCACAGGTTACCCAAGTGTTTCTGAACTGTCACAATACTATAAATATGTGAATTTTTCAGTGTGATTGTTTTCTACAATTCTTTTATCACCATTCCTTAAATAAACAAATTTTCTCTAAAATTCCAGTTAGTACAAGAAAAAGGACTAATTGCACTGATCACTGTGGTCACTATATCAAAACTATTATTTAAGATACCACTCATTTATCCAGTTTAAGTGCAAATTCTTATCAACAATTTTCTGTAGGGCAGCTAGGTGGCGCAGCGAGTAGAGCACCGGCCCTGGAGTCAGGAGGACCTGAGTTCAAATTCGGCCTCAGACACTTAACACACTAACTAGCTGTGTGACTTTGGGCAAGTCACTTAACCCCAACTGCCCTCCAAAAAAGCAAAAAACAAAAACAAAAACAAAACAATTTTCTGTAACTTTAAAAAAAATTAAAGTGGAGGGGTGAGTAGGTGGCACAGTGAATAGAGCACTGGCCCTGGAGTCAGAAGTACCTGAGTTCAAATCTGGCCTCAGACACGTAACACTTACTAGCTGTGTAACCTTGGGCAAGTCACTTAACACCAATTGCCCTGCATTCCCCCTCCAAAAAAGCAAAAAAAAAAAAAAAAAATTAAAGTGGGGTAGTAAAAGATTATTTCACCATTTTGTTGCAAATAGTATTTCATTCTCAGTGAAAAATATTACTCAAACGACAAGTTGAATAAAAAAAAGAAATTCACCTCACAATATTTTCTCATATTTTTAAAGGGGCAGAACTACTGCATTCATTTTCATAGGAAAAAAAATTATCCACAAAGATAAAGAGGGAAAACTATATCGTTGTTAATGATGGGGAGAAGAATTAGTTGTTGGTAGCAGTACAAAAATCAAGAAATTTAGCAGTTTCCAGTGAGCTTCATATGGTTTTCCTGGGAGAAGATTCATGTTTATGCTTCCTAATGAAATGCCAAAATCCATTAAGAATAAATGAGTAGCAATTTTTTTCCACTCAGAAAGAAAATATATATAATGTTTCATGTCATCACAAAAAAGTTTGCTTTGTAACCACATATGAAAAGAGACAGCTTGTTATATCACCTGCACTACACTTTTTGTTGGTATTTTAATAGGTAATTAATCTTGATTTGATGGGATTTAGGATGGGGGGGGGGCACATATGTTCAAACTATTATGCTATAAATCTCAAACATTTCAGCAAATGTCATCCTGATTGTTCCCTTCTGCATAGAATACTATTAGTAAAATATTCAAGGTCAAGAATTTGGATTCTTTATACAATGTATTCAGGAAAACCAATTTACTGTTCTGTTTCAGTAAAAAGAGACAGTTTCTTCTAGAACTATTTCATATTGGCAGCCAATCTAATGAAAGTCATAATTATAATTAGGTAACAGGTTTGGTAAATGCATTAATTTGTCACATAAGTTAAAACTTGTACCCTTCATTTCTCTATGATAAAATTTTAAGTATAATATTTTATGTTCCTTTATAATAACAAATTAGGTATATAAAGTACTTTCTACCATAAAATCAATGAAGCAGTTCTTTATACTTATATCTACGTAAAGATTTAAAGATTTAAAGATTTAGGGAGCTATAGGGTTAATATAAAAACATCTTGACTTTGAATAACACTAGTTTATTAGTTTTCCGTGCCAAAAATTGAGTAAAATTGTATCTTATTGAGAAAAACTAGTTTTAAACCATACGAATATAAATCACAATCCACTCACTATTTTATCCAAAAGTATTTTTTTTCTTTTCCTAGAAACTTAAATAAAAAATCTTTTTGAATGTTAAAAACTAAAAATAAATAACTTTAAAAAATTGTTCCTAACACTTCAGGCTTTCAGTTTTAGAAAATATACACTACACATTTTAAAACTGTGATTTTCTTTCTTGATTGATTTTGCAGCTGTATTGGGAACTATTCATCAGATATGTTTCATTCATCACCTTCAAAGCAATTTCTTCCAAGAAGCATTTCTCATGATGATTTTTATTGGATTTTTCACTTCTTGATTGCAATCTTTTCATTAAAATATTCCCCAACAATATTTCTTTAATTATCTAGAGATTATATTCAGAAATACATGCCTTGAAACCTGAGGAATAATTTGTGTAGAAATCTGTTCCATTTCTATTGCCCTTTTCACACAGATCTTCCTCCTTATCTGGTTCAATTCCACATACTATGTCTATCTCCCCCAGGTCCATAAGTATAGTGCTTTGACTAAAGCAAAAATTTCACAAAGGGCTGCACCTGAGGACCTAGAGAGCCACATGTGGCCTTGAGGCAGCAGGTTCCCCACCCCTGATTTTTACCATGTGGAAACCTTTCATCTTAAAAAAAAAAGTCAGTGATTGAATCTATAAACAACTACTGTGTAATATAGTCCACTCAACTACTGTGTAATATAGTTATACCCATTTTATAGATGAAGAATCTGAAACAAATAGAAGTTAAATAACTAGCAGAAGGTCACATAGCTAGTAAGTATTAGAGTTCAGATTTGAACTCTGGTCTTCCTATTAGATAACACTACTATGTTAGATAAACTGCTGAATATGTTTGATAGAAAATCATACAGTACTGGGAGACAGAGTCAAGATGGTGGAACAGAAGCAGGAACTAATTGGAACTCTCCCAAATTGCCCTCCAAACAACTTTAAAATAATACTTCAAGCTGAATTCTGGAGCAGCAGAACCAAAAAAAAGAGGATGGGGTAAAGCAATTTTCAAGCCCAAGACAGTGCAGGAGGTTGGCAGGCAAAGCATGTCACAGGTAGTAGTTAGCATCAGAGTACAGAGCAGGCCTTGGAGGCAGCTGCAATAGCAACAGCAGTAGCTTCAGGAGCTTTCAGCCCACAGACTGTAAAGAGGCCAGATAACTGGTCAGAAAGAGATTATAGGGAACCCTCTGTGGCTCTAGGTTCAAAACATATACAATTCTGGGTCCCAGGCTTATGGTGAAAGGAACACTAGCACTTGCAGTCACAGGGGACTAGGAATCCTGGTCATAGTACCTGAATGGAGAAAAGTATTTGTGATCACCACAAGGGAGTAGGGACTCTGGTCTTAATTCCAAGGCAGAAAGGAATAAGCTTTCAATCATAAGAGAACAGGGTCCCAAGTCACAATTCCAGGGGCAACAGCACTTGTGGATACAGGAAAGCAAGGGACTTGGTCACACTTCTAGGACCAAGAGTAGAACCAGCTCTTGTGGATACAGGGGAATTATGCCCAAAGGGCTAAAAAAAAAAACAACTGCATACTCTTTGATACAACAATACCATTACTAGGTCTATATCCCAAAGAAAAAGGAAAAGGACCTATATGTACAAAAATATTTATGACAGCTTTTTTCGGGGCAGCAAACAATTGGAAATCAAGGAGATGCCCATCATTTGGGGAATGGCTGAACAAGTTGTAGTATATGGTTGTGTTGGAATACCACTGTGCTATAAGAAATGACTAGCAGGATGGTTTCAGAAAAATCTGAAAAGACTTACATGAACTGATGCAAAGTGAAGTGAGCAGAACTAGGAGAATGTTGTATGTATGTATTATACAATATCGTTATTATATGATGATGAACTATGAATGACTTAGCTATTCTCAGCAATACAGTGATCCAAGACAATGCCAAAGGACTTATGGTGAAAAATACTGTCTGTCTCCAGAGAAAAAACTGATGGAATCTGAATGCAGATGAAAGCATACTTAAAAAAAAAATTTATTTGGACTTTTTTATGGGTTGGACTGTATTTTCTAAAAATAAATTTTGGATGACTATATCCAATTGATTTAACTTCTCAAGGAGGGAAGAGAGGATGGATAGAATTTCAAACTCAAAAATTTTTTTACAACAAATGCTGAATTTGTTTCATTAGATTGAATCAAAAAACAATAAAATTAAGGAGAAAAAAAACAAAAGAAAAATTATGAAAACTATATATTACTATAAGGGGCTGCTAAGTGATGCAGTAGATAGAGCACCAGAATTTAAATCTAGCCTTATATACTAGCTGTTTCAGCCTGGGCAAGTTACTTAAACCTATTTGCCTGAGTTTCCTCATCTATAAGAGGAGCTGGAGAGGAAAATGGCAAACCACTTCAGCATCTTTGCCAAGAAAACACCATATAGGGTAATGAAGAGTTAAACATGAATGAAATGACTGAATATTGAATACAATAGAATTTAATTCAATACTTACTATGTGCAAGGCATTGTACTACACAGACATCTGAAAATCAACATGTCCAAACTTGAACTGATTATCGTTTCCCCAAAACCTCTTTTTAACTTTCCTATTACTGCTGATGGCAAAAGTCTCTCAGTCACTTAGGCTCTCACTCTCTACATCCAACCAGTTAGCAAATGCTGTGCATATCATGTCCCCTTCTCTCCTCTGACACTGCAAATACCCTAGAGCAGTTCTTCATCACTTGCCTGGCCTATTGTAACATCTACCTGATCAAGTTCTCATATCTCTCCCTATTCCAATCCATCCTCCATTCAGTTATCAAATTCAGTTTTTATTACCACTAACAGCCCTCCATTCAGTATACTCCAGTGGTTCCCTATTACCTCCAGGATCAAATATAAAACCCTGTTTGGCTTTCAAAGTCCTGCATAATATGGCTCCTTCCTACCTTTTCAACAGCCTCATGTCTTGCTCTTCTCCATGCCCGGATTCAGTTACAATGGATACCTTGTTGTCCATCTCGCTGATTGAAGCATTTTCACAGCTGTCCCCCGTGCCTAGAATGCTCTCCCTCCTCATCTCTACTTCCTATGTTTACTGGTTTCCTTGAAGTCTTAAAGTCCTAACTTCTACATGACACCTCTCCTAATCCTCCTTAATCTTAGTGCCTTTACTCTGAGATTACCCCCAATTTATCCTGTTATATTTTGTTAATAAACAGTTGTCTACATTTTGTGTCCCCCAATGGACTGTGAGTTCCCTAAGAGCTGAGTGTGTTTTTTGTCTTTCTTTGTATCCCTAGAACTTAACACTGTGCTTGACACATAAGAGGTTAATAAATGTTAACTGACTAGGTACTATAGATACAAGGACAAAACCAAAACTGTCCCTGACTTCAAGGACTATATGTTTTACTGACATAAAATGTAATATTATCAATGTGTGCGTGTACAGTCATCCCAAGACTATTCCCAAAATACTCTTCTTTATCTTGTATTGTAAGGTGAGTTCTGTGATCTGAACATCTAACCATTTCACAGAATGGTCTATCCATCTCCTAGGTGAAATATAAGATAATGCACCAAAAAAATTGTCCAAATCACTGGCAATCTGAGAGCTGGAGCAACAATACATTTTATTCATATAATACACAATATCATTCCACTCAAAGTTGCCAGAGAAAAGCAGAAGTATGCTAGAGCAAAGCTGCTCCCGGTCCTCATCAGACCCAGCTTCCCTGACACGGCTTCCTGGCCATATAGAGGCATAAAAAGTTATATATATATATATATATATATATATATATATGGAGTCTGGGCCTCGCAAACTTGGTAAATTGCCATACTCTGATGATTTACTGATTAGATATATTAACAGATGGGTTATGCATCCAAAGAAGAAGTGCTACTATGTCCCTGTTTCATATTTTTGCAGTGTTAGGGCAAAGTAAACCTTCTTTGCCAAATGTTCAATAATTTTTACTGGAGGAGCTAAGGAGAGTCAGGAGCTGCTAGGTGGAGCAGAAGGTAGAGCACCAGCCCTGGAGTCAGGAGGACCTGAATTCAAATCTGGCCTCAGACAGTAGCTGTGTACTCCTGGGCAAATCATTCAGCCCTGTTTTCCTCAGTTTCTTCATATGTAAAATGAGCTGGAAAAAGAAATGTCAAACTACTCCAGTATCTTTGCAAACAAAACATCATACAGGGTCACAAAGAGTTGGACAGAACTGAAATGACTGAACAACAAAAACAAAAAAGAGAATTAATTTACATCCTTGCTGGTAAATCAACATCCTGTTTGGGAATAGGGAAAGAAGAATGCCTATTACTGAGAAGTTATCTTAGCACTTAATTCCAAAAGAATCCTTTAAATATCATCTAGTCCGTGAAGATAAAACATGTGGCCTAAAGTCCACTACACTCCAAAATACTCCTTACCTCAGCCAAACAGATAAAAATATATTTAGGAAACACTTAACAAAATGAAAATACAATTGAACACAGATAATGTTAATATGTTTCTATTTGAGTTTTATGTCACTGATCTAGCCTAATCCTCTTTTTTTAAAGATGAAGAAATTATGGAAGGGAGAAGTTAGTGATTTGATGAAAGCCATACAAGCTGGATTTGAAACATGCCTTCCAACTTCAAATTCAGTGTCAGGTGTGAAGTAATACAGGAGAAAGGATCATGTAGCTCTTAGGAGATAGTAGCCCTCTGAATCTGGAGAAGTTGGTGAGGTCAATATTTAATAAAAGTGTTGGCAGTTATTATGGGTTCACCATCAAAATAATGTATCTACCACTGAGGAAGCCGCAGTCAAACAGAGAATAGGAATGATCAAAGAAGAGGCAGACAGAATGCTACTATTTTTATCAAAATATTTTCAAAAGAGGATGGGGTGGCATGTTATGTTCTCAGAGCACAACTCACTCCCTTCTCCCCCCCACACACAAAGAAACATTTTTTAAAATAATTAAAAGCACAAGAAATAGCTCACGTTCAACACTGAACAGCAGCTGATCTCTGACCTTTCTGATCTGAAACTAGACTAATGCAACAAATGAGTTCACCAAAGTCATTGAACAGCTGTCATATGACAATAGCTTTCACAGTTGTCAGTCACCTGATTAAACTATTAACATAAGTGATCTGACACAGTAGAGGTGAAAAATGTATGGATGACTTTAATGCTTCTCTAATTCTTCCTTGCCTCTGACTCAAGATGTTTTGAGCTAGGAAACATCTAGATTTATAAAAACAATCACTTTTAAGCAAATGAACTGAGTTTACTTCAATGTTACTTGTTTGGATGAATATTAAGTCACAACAGGAAATTAATCTGGCAACTTGTATGGGCACCTGCTAAACTCTAGACTATTCCAAAATTCAAATAATTTCTTTATTTTTCTCAAATTTTTTTATGTTTTTTAGAATTTTTTAAAAGTACTCTGAACTCTGAAGTATTCAAAAGGCTGCACTTAAAGCAAACTGTAAAACATCTCAGCTTCTCTGGACTTTTATCTGGCTTATCTCTCAAACATTAACTTCTTCAACAAATTTATTAAGGGTTTGATACATGGCACTATGATGTATGCAAATAACGAAAAATATATTTGTTATGTATCTAGTGGGCACAAATAACTGTGCTAGACAGTAGCAGAGATACAGAGTTCAAGAAATACATGATATCTGACCTTATAATTTAGAGGTAGTATATCTTCCCTTACCTAAAAGAAATTTAGAAGTTCAGAGGTAAGAGAAAGATTTCACCAAGGACTTGAGTAGACAGAGAAAACTTCATGAAATAAGTGGGAAATAAGCTAAGCAGAGAGGAAGAAGAGAATATTCTAACTGTAGGAAACAGCACAAAAACAATAGCAAAGAGATAGGAAGGTGCAGGATATGTTCAGGATGAGAAAAATGGGAACTAGTAGGTTTTATGCTTAGGAAACAGGAAAAATAACGCTAAATAAGTAATAACATTGACTTGGTTTTTGTAGTGTTTTGAACATTACCTGACAGAAGGGAAAAGAGATTACTAGACAACATCAGTAATCTATTAGAGTGCTGAAGATGGAACACTAGACTTTCAAGAAGAATCATCAACAGAACCTGATGTGACAAAACAGGAAAATGGCAAGTGCTGGAGAGGATGTGGAAAAATTAGAACTCTAATGCATTGTTGGTGGAGCTGTGAACTAATATAATCATTTTGGAGGGCAATCTGGAACTATGCCCAAAGGGCTATAAATCATTGCATACCCTTTGACCCAGTAAT
>JAQQSW010008258.1:0-13518 GCA_028646575.1 Pseudocheirus occidentalis
TCTGAAAGAAGTTTGCAGCTGCCAGGAATCTATTCCTGGTCCTGGCTGATGAATGTTATTAGAGGGGATTTGAATGGAATCCATGCTCTCTCTTAAAGCTGGGCTGCTGCTGTTTCTTCCTGACACCCCTCAAAGTGCCAGGCCTGTCTAGCACTCACTCACACTTCCCTCCCTAGCGTTACTGTGGCTGTTTAAACGTGTAAGTCTAGAAACTCTTCATATGAAAATTTCATGCCTCCAGGTGCTCCATTGATTATTCATGAAGCCTTCTCCGAGTTGCCACCACAGGAGCCAATTGGCTCCAGCATCTTTAGCATATTAATGACCTACCATGATTTAGTGCACAAGGAGAAATACTGCACCACCTGGAATTTGCCTTGCAAAGCTGCTGCTGGTATGAGGAGAGATCAGCCTTTCCATTGAAAATGAAAAGCTCCTCCAGTTTCTTTTCTAAGACTGCTTGAGACATATTAACCAACTGACTAATTCGAAGGAGCAGGAGACCTATGGGAGCCTCAGTCTTCCCCAGTCCTGAGTTTCAAGTAACACAGGAACCTGTCTCTGCCTTGGTGCTCCTTGGAAGGTCCCAGGAGCTCCCATTATGGCCCCACAGGCCAGAGAAGGTTTCCTAGGCAGTCGCATGACTAGTTAGACATTACATCAGAATGAACGAATACACCAAGGGCAGATTAAGTATCCGGTCCAGCTGTGGTGGCTCCTTCAGTGTGCATTACAGGTAGGTGCTGGGTTTCCAGAATTAGTAACACACTTATGGAATGCCAGGAAGTCAACCCAGCCCTGATAATTACTGACCGGCTGTGTGACCTTGGAGAGGCAAGTGACTTCCCTTCTCTGGGCCTCAGTTTCTTCCTCTGAAAATCAAGATGGGTTTAATAGATTATGGTTTAAAACTCAAATAGAAACAGGGTTCATTAATCATACATAAAAGGATCCCTGGGGCTGAATATTGACTTGTTTTCTAAATGTAATATTATCTGTTTTATTGTATTTTCATTTACTTTGTTAAATATTTCCTAATTACATTTTAATCTAGTTCTAAAGCAATCTGGAGGGTTGTAGTTAGTGTGTTTTACAACTCAGGATGACGGTCATTTCCATCTCTAATTAAGACAGCTGGATTAAGGTTAGGAAACCTGAAAGTGGCCTCTAGCTTGAACACAAAGCATCCATGGTATTCTTGCCCTCAGCTCTGGTGGAGGTCAGGATTAGTTTGTTCATAAACATGAATACACATATAACTGAAACACTCCACAAAACAAACAGACAAAATGCTAATAAGAGAACAACAGTGTCAACAACAAAAAAAGAAAATGTAAGTAATGAATTCCCCTTCAACAGCTCTCAATATAATGTTAAAGTTTCATGTGCTTGGGATTAATAACAACCTTTGATAAAGCACAGAAGTATTGTAATGTAGCATGCCAAGAAGCAAACAGGATCTCTTCTACATTAAAAGGACTATTGAATTTGCCAATGAATCTGAAAACCCAAAGAGATCTGCATTTAGGGGCAGAGGAGAGAGAGTAGACATTAGCACTGGTTATAGGAGCAGAGAGGGGAACTGGGCGTGTCATTTTATTGGAATGGGGAATTCCAGGAGGAGGAATCTCTGCCAATGGGTTGGCTCTCTTTCTGCAATTTACAATTTTACAGAGTTTCCTAGAGCACTCAGAGATGAAGTGTCTTCCCTGGTGTCATACAGGCAATATGCCTTAGTAGAAGCAAGATTTGAAATGGGGATTTTTAATTCTAAAAGTTCTTTGTTCCCTATACCACACTACCTGTTATTGAAGGATCATGTTACAGGAATATATCATTTTCATTTTTTACCTAAAAAATAAAGAGCTTAAGTCACCAGTGTTTTGGT
Source organism: Pseudocheirus occidentalis (assembly GCA_028646575.1). Taxonomy (NCBI): domain Eukaryota; kingdom Metazoa; phylum Chordata; class Mammalia; order Diprotodontia; family Pseudocheiridae; genus Pseudocheirus; species Pseudocheirus occidentalis. The sequence continues at coordinate 1,889 of JAQQSW010008258.1, forward strand.
TTTTTTGTTTTGTTTTGTTGTTGTTGTTTTTACGACAGTCTCCTTTAATCATCCAGGCTAGAAGTGCATAAGTCACTTACAGCCCCCTACTTAATTTGATTGGCACGGGAACTTTGACTCCTTGGTTTCCGAACCTGGGACAGTTTGCCTCTTCATAGGCAATCTGTTCTGGTGGAATCACCCTGCTACTGCTGACCTTAGGACTGATCTCTTCCATTGGCTTAGCCCACAGCATCTCAGATCTCCTGAGCCCAAAAGAGCCACCAACCTTAGCCTCCCAGAGAGTGGGGGATTACAGGTGTGTGCTGTCATGCCTGGCTGCCAGAACATTTTTTACCATCAGGTTAATAGAAATATTAAGGATGATTGGTTATCAAAGTAAATCAATGGATCCGTCTAAAAGTCAGAAAACACACATTCCTCTTCTTTTCTTCTTGCAAGACTGAGAGTATATACTTTTTTTTTTTTAGCTTTTTGCAGGGCAATTGGGGTTAAGTGACTTGCCCAAAGTCACATGGCTAGTTTTTGTGTCAAGTGTCTGAGGGCAAATTTGAACTCAGGTCCTCCTGACTCCAGGGCTGGTGCTCTATTAACTGTGCCACCTCGCTGCCCCAACAGTATATACTTTAAAAAAATTACCTACCACTGAATTTTTTTATACTGACTTTCAATGTCCTACAGGAAACTCAAAGTTCTAATAATAATAATTCATCTTTAAATGCTATGTAAATGTAAGCTATATTATTATTATAACTAGTATTGAATAGCACAACAAACCTATTTCTTCACCCAAACATATACATATGCACCAAAAAAGATGACTATCTTTATTTTTATAAATGGGAAAAATGAAATCTAGAAGGGTTAAATTGACTTACCCAAGGTCATATAGCTAATGTCAGAGACAAGACTTGAACCTGTTTTCTAATTGCAAGAACAGTATTTGTTGTTGTGTTTTGATTTTTTGGAGGCAATTGTAATTAAGTGACTTGCCTACGATCACTTGGCTAGTAAGTATCTGAGGTAAAATTTGAACTCAGGTCCTCCTGTCTCCAGGGCTGGTACGCTATCCATTGCATCATTTAGCTATATACTCCAGTATTTTTTCTCATATGCACCAAAGCTACCTTCAGAGCTGGAATGGATCCTTGGAGAGGGTTGGATTGAATGACACCCAAGCTCCCTTCTAACTAAATCTATGATGACAATAATGATGATTGATAATGATCTTACCTAGACTAGATACTTCATTTTAACAAATTAAGAAACTGAGGTCCAAGAAGGAAAATTTACTTGCCCAGGATCACTGAGATGATTAGTAGCTGAGGTGATCAGGAGCCCAATGCTCTTACCTTCCATAAGACTTCTCACTTTATAGATTAGTCACCATAGGCTAATCATATCCATTATATTCTAAGCCTGATATTCATTTTATAGATGAAGAAAATGAAACATAATTATAGAAAAAGACCATGTATGTTAGCTTTGAGAATAATGAATGATATCAGAGGATATCCTTCCATATATAGCACAAATATTGATCCTATCCTGATATCCAAATATAATAACTTTGTAGGTTATTTTCATGTTTAACTATGAAGAATCATTGAATTTCAGATCTGGAAGGCATTCAAGTCTAACTCTCATTTGTAAAATGAGCTAATGGAAGGTAGGTCAGTCAAGTCAATAATCATATATTGTGATTCCTAAGGTGACGGGCACTTGGCTAATCAGTGATATCCCCAACTGCTAGTATCTTTTCTCCCAAATTATTTTTATTTAATTATTTTGCATTGATTAACTTTATATTAATATTATACACACTTGCACCCCCATCAGAATGTAAGTTCATTGTGTGTAGACATTTTTTCTTTCTTTGCATTTGTTATCTCCATTGGCTATGATAGTGCCTGGCACAGAATAGGTACTTAGATAGTTGTTGATTAATTGATTGAAGATACAAAGAAAAGCAAAGAACTGTAATGTAGATATGTTTATATATGGTCTGATGGCTTATGTACATATTATTGTAGCTTTTTTAAATTTAAAAGCTAAGTGGGGGTACGGGATGGAGAGAAGGAATACTATGCTATAAGTCCCAACACAAAGGCACATTACTCCAACTCTGAAGTTTGGAAAGAAGGGCAGCTTGCTGTCTCAGTGAATAAAGTGCTGGGTCTAGATTCAGGAAGATTCATCTTCCTGAGTTTATTTGGTTTTTTTTTTGGAGTGCAGTTGGGGTTAAATGACTTGCCCAAGGTCACATGGCTAGTTAGTGTTTGGTGTCCAAGGCCAGATTTGAACTCAGGTCCTCCTGACTCCAGGGCCAGTGCTCTGTTCATTGCGCCACCTAGCCACCCCTATCTTCCTGAGTTTAAATCTAGCCTCAGATACTTAGTAGCTGTGTGATCCTGGGAAAAATCACTTAATCCTGTTTGCCTCAGTTTTCTCATCTATAAAATGAGCTAGAGAACAAAATGGCAAACCACTCCAGCAAAGAAAACCCCAAATGGGAGTAGGCTGTGACTGAAATAACTGAACAACAAATGAGAAATGTTTAGGATGGTAAGATTTAGTGCTGGAAGGGACCTCAGAGATTATTTGGTCCAACCCCTTGTTTTGCAATTAAAACTCAGAAATTAAATGACTTGTCCAAAGTAGTAAATAATTAAACCAAGATTCAAAACCAGGACCTCCAATGCTAAAGCTTGTTTTTGCTCCATTCTGTCATACTCATAGTCCCTTTTGTCTATTCTCAAGTCATTGTGTTTCTTTAAGGTTTTCCTATAAATCTATATCAAAGAGTGGACCTAAAACTATAAGAACAAGAAATAAAATGGTCGGTTGGGAGGTACACGTCAACATAATAGTTAGATTCATAAGTAGCATGGGATGGACTGGACTTTGTCCTAGGGAACTAACATGAAGTCATGTTCTTGATCCTTATGTGAGCATCATTCATGTATACCTACTTACAGCTTAAGCTCATGGTTTCATTACTGCCATATAACATCAATGTCTCTGAACTGTCATCCTGAGAGCTTCATTTCAATGGCTCCCTCTGATGTGGACTACTGTCCAGCCCAGTCCCAGTAGGAGTAAAGGTTTGACTCTGGAAGAATGGTTTTCTTTTTTACCAGTGCAGTTTTACCCCTGCCTGTGCTGTCATGAACCCCCTCCCTAAGACCAGTTGTTTTTTGTCTCAAGTGAACGCATTCTTGGTTGTGCCTGCCTGTGATACCTCCTCCAGAGATAATGTGGGAACTTGCATTTAGGCAGAAACTATGACACCAAGACACAAAAGGAAAGGGCAGAGCTCCAGCACTTTCTCCATGTTGTCCAGTGCACACAAACAGGAATGGCCTGCAGGCTTTATTTGCCTAATGGATACAGGCAGGGCACAATGGAGTTGATCAAATGGTAAACCAAAGTGATGTATTGATCAGACCAGAATTGGAGCCCATTATTAAATAAGGATTGGGAGCAGACTGGGGACAGATAAAGGAGTAAAGAGTCATTCAGACTGAAACAGCAGGTGCCTTGAAATTGACACAATCCAGGCCAAAGTCTCCTTGCTTGCCTTTGTCTCAAAGAACACTGTCCCAGGAGTCTCTACTTCCTTCTTACTTGCAAGAGTAAGTTTCTTCCTGTTGTTGCCATTAACATGTGCAGAAGGAAAGACTAGACTCAAGTCCCAAATGCAAGTCACATTGGAGTCTCATATACCTTATTTAATGCCTATCCATATTTTTATGTAATTTGATAAAGCTATTAAACAGTACATGGCCATTAAGTATGATTTATGTTTAAGCTTATAAGTATGCAGTTTGAGATAAAGAGAAAAGAAGCTAATGCAAGGGAAGAGATTTTTTTTCTTCCCAGTTCAAACTGAGGTGGGGATGAATTGATTCAAGAGAGTGTTTCTACAGGTTTTTTGGGTAGTATTTGAAATACACATACCCAGTAGACTCTCTTTTAACCTGGAGATAGAAAGGTAATAAGGAACAGAGTCTGAGGGGTGGTGCAATGTATTTTACAGATGTACTTAGGCCCAGTACTGCTAATGCTTAGCTCATCTCTCATTAAAGGATTCAGTAACACGTAGTCTGTGCACCCTCAGTCTCAACACCATTTAGGGACCTTACTTCCTTACATTTTTCCTATAATGCCTCTTTCTGGAAGCCACAAAACATGGGGTATCTAATAAAATCCTTCTGAAATGCATAGGAGTTTCAGTTTCTCTATTTATTTTGAAACTAATCAAAGACATTCTATTTCCTTCCAATTACAATGAGTATAGGGTATCAAAACTGAAAGGAGTCTTATGATGACAATTTAATATAGTAAAAATAGTACTGAGTTTGCACTTGCTAAACCCAACAGTAGTGGAATTTCTATAGCCCTTTAACGTTTGTAAAACACTTTACACACACACACACACACACACACAATTTGAGCTTCACAACCACTCAATGAGGCACATATTATAAGTATTGTTAGTCTCATTCTACAGGTGAGAAAACTGATACTCACAGAAATTGCATCTTTCCCATTGTCATATGACCCGTAAGTCTCAAAGGCACAGTTTCTGACTGTAAATCCACCTTTCTTTCCACTGTATCATGCTACCTAGTCCAACAGCCTCCTTTTTATAAAGCAAAGTAAGTATAATGATGCGATATAGATTTGGGTTCAAAAATGTGAGCATGACTCCGAATGGATACTTAACCAAATGTGAAAATGAGCTAGTCATGTATCTTTCTCTGGGCCTCAGTTGATTCATCTCTGTGTTGGGAATAATGTTTATACTCTCTATTTCCGAGAGATATTATTCAAGTGAGATAATATATGGTTTATCATCTGTGCCTTTTTCTATTATGAAAAACTATATAAATATAATAGCTATCAATTATATAGCCTTTTAGATGAAGAAAGTGAAATAATATACATATTATTTCATTTGATCCTCCCAACTCTGGGAGACAGTTTCCCAGAGTGACTTTCCCAAGGTCACGCAACTAGTAAGTATAAGATAGGATTGGAACCCAGGACTTCCTGAATCCAGGTTCTAGGCCCGTAAGTGAGCTCTTACAGTTATTGGCCACAAACACACAGTAAATTAGCTGCAGAGCCTGACTGGAACTCTGATGTCCTGACCCAATTCAAAGTTCCACCATGATCCCTCCCAGTACATTTTCCCCTCATGCTGCTGGCTTTCACACAACGTAATATTTAAGTCCTAAGACTCCTGTGATTTCGACATTCCATCCCCAGGTCTTTTCAGGTATGCTGAGCTTTTGCCTGTTCATTTCATACAACAATTTAGAGGAGATATAGTCATAACTGTACTATCTATCTGGTAAGTATATACATATATAATTAGATGGATGCGAAATTATATATGTGAGTCTTTAAAGAAGGGAAGAGTTCAAAATTGAAATCTCAGCCTGGTAAATAACCTATTATGCCCAAAGCGATCCTGATTGCCTATTCATAGTTGAAATTTACATGAACCCTTGTTCATTAAAGAATGAATAGCTGCTAATTTGCAGCATTACCAAAGCAAAGTTCAGATGACAGAATAAAAAAAAAAAGAAAGAAAAAAGAAAAGCCCTCTCAAATCAGAAACGGACCAGCTGTCCCACATAATCCCCACTACAACTTTCTTAATATACTCGGGGCCCTATTTTTAAATTCTACTGTCTAATTAAAAGCACTAGGAGGATAAAAGGATGCAGATTGCCAAATTCAAAATTAATAATAAAAGAAAAGATAAGAAAGAAACCCCCTTCCTCCCCACCTCCCCAAACAATATACAGAATCAATTCAATTGTGAAGGGTGATATTTTAGGAAGATTTGTGTCAGGGACACTAACCATCTTGAGCTCAACAAAATTGTAGGAAGTTAGTGCTTTAAGGGACCTTGTAAATCAACTAGTTTCTTCTCTGTTCCTGAATTAGTTGCATAACCCAATCTAGACCCTTATCCCCTTCCTCACAATTCCATGTTGTTTACACTGTGCTATGGTCCATAAATTTACTAAGGATTTTTTTTGGCACTAGGGCCAAAAAATAAAAATAAAAAAAAATAAATCACTAAACCTACCATCAATAGGCCTACAGAGAAACTGGGAAAGAAAGTTTCATACATGTGAATAGATAAATAACAGTGAAAGACATGTTCTGGACATCTTCTCTTTTGTGTCTACACTTTTTTTCTAGTTGACCTAATAAGCTCCCTTGAGTTTAATTGCCAGCTCTATGCAGGTGGGTCTCTCTCCTGTATTCCAGCTCCTCATCACCACCTGCCTATTGGATACTTTGGTTTGGATGTCCAGAAGCATTTCAAGCTTAACATAACTGAAACAGAACTCATTATTCTCCCCCTCCACAAAAACCATACCTCTTCTAAACTTTCCTGTTTAAATCAAGGGTACCAACAACCTTCCAGTCACCCAGCTATATAAGGTTATGCTCAATTCCTCCCTCTCACTCACCCCATACAGCTATTTATTTGTCAAATCTGTTCAATCCTTCACAACATCTGTTGCATACATCCTCCTCTTTATGCTTACACAGCTATCATCTAGTTGAGACCTTCATTCAGCTGTTTCCTGGACTATGGTAATAGCCTCTCCTTACCTCCAAATGTCTCCTCACTCTCAGCCATCCTCCACATAACAGCAAAAGTGATTTTTTCTAAATCTCAAATCCTACCAGGTTACCCCATACTCAATAAACACCAGTGATTCCTTTCTCCTGGATCAAATATAAAAATCCTCTGATATTTACACATCTTTACAACCTGAATTCAACTTAGCATTACAGTTTCATTACACAAAACTCCCATCCATGCACTCCATGGTCTGTCATGCAGACTTTTGTGATCTTCACCACACAATACTCCATTTACTACCTTCATGCCTTTTTAGTGTTTGTTTCCTATGCCAAGAAGGCTCTACTACTTCACCTTTATCTCCTGGAAACTTTGGTTTCCATCAAGGCTCAACTCAAAAACTATTTTGAGGCTTTCCCCTAACCATAGCTGCTAGTACATTTACCTACCATAAATTCCCCCAAGATCATGCTATACAGTGAAAATATTGTGGCCATTTGAAATGAGGTTCCTCTTCTTTAGTTGTTTTCATTTCAAAACCCCTTGGCATTATGTCCTAATTTCTTCTCCTTTCTCCTAATTTCTGACAAAGAGATATCCCTCTTCCTTGCTAAGGTCATCTCTTCTACATTTGTACTTGATTCCATCCCTTCTTTTTTCAAGAGACTTTATTCTCTGTCATATTCTCCGTCTCTCCCTGTCTCTGTCTCACATACATTATGTGCTAAGCACTGGAGGAGTGCTTTTGAGGATACCATAATCCTTCCATTCTCCAAGTTTGGTAATTTCATCATTTCCCTGGACTTCTCACTCTTTTTCAACCTATGCATCCAACAAGTTGCCAGATCTTGCTATTTTTACCTTTAAATCATTTCTCTCATCCAACCCTTTCTATGCAATACACCTTAGTTCAGGTTTCTTCACCTCTTACCTCCATTATTGCAATAGCCTCCTAATGAATTTTCTTGCCTAAATTCTCTCCCTAACTGTAGTTCATCCTAAGCATTGTTGACAAAGTAATTTTCTTTAAGCACAGAATTTAACCACATTAGTCTCTTACTCAGTCAACTTCAATGACTTCCTGTTTCTTCTAGGATAAAATGTAATTTCTCTTTGTAGCATTTAAAGTCCTGTACAACCTAGCCTCAACCTATCTTTCCAGCCTTGTTGAATCTCATTCCCCCACTCCCATTACTCTGTGACCCTGCCACACTGGTTTCCTGTTTCTTTTTTGTCTTTGTATTGCCAAATCATAATTCAAAACCTGGAAAACACTAAGCAGTAAATAAATGCTTATAGATGAAGTGGTTGATTAACATAAACAATAAATAATCTCAGAGTTCAGATGAAAGAATATTGTGAGTGCCAATGGTCAAGGAAGGCTTCATGGAAGAAGTGAACCTTTGGATGGTTCTTAAAGAACAGTTAATATTTGGAGGTGAGAAAAGGAATAGAGAGTTCATGCCTTGTGAATGTAAATGTGTGAACAAATTGTAGGATCAATACTGTATCTGTTTTTGGAGCACAGACTATTCTTAGGCAAGTAGTGGGAATCACATAATTTCTATACTGAACAGGATCTCAGTGGCCATTGAGTTTAATTCACACATGAAAATGAATCTCTGTAGCAATGTGTCTGACAAGTTATTACCAGCTTTTGCTAGACAGCCTACAATGAGGGGAAAGCTACTATCTTCTGAGGCAACTGTTCTATTTTGATATAGTTCTTATTCTGAGGAAATTTTTCTATGAGTATAAGATTAAGTTTCCATCTTTGTAGATCTCACCCTGAGGCCAAACAGAGGGCATTTAACCCCTTCAAAATATGTGAAGATAGCTATCATTCCCCCATCTCTATTTCCTTCAACTTATGCTCATTGGGTATGGCCTCTTGACCGTTCTCCAGATGGAGATGGATGTCCACCACTGGACAATTACTTTGATTTCCATTTTATCAATGCCCTTCCTAAAATGTGGTACCTCATACTGAACACACTAAGACTCTAAATGTAGTCCTACTACATCAAAGTTAAAAGAAATTTTGGTGAGAGATACAGTGAAGCAAAGTCATAACAAAAGTTTTCAATGGCATGGAATTGGAAGAAAAACCTATAAAACACGAACAATCAAAAAGATCCATAAGTATTTTTACAACAAACTTTCACCATCAAGGATATTGGAGTCACCATGTTTAGATTCTAACTACACCATCTCAGCCATATTTCTGGAGGAAGTTTAAATGTCAATAAAGGAGCATTAAATATACTGACAGGAATTAGACTGGAAAAAAGTATCCTCAGAAGGGGCCATACTAGAAATGACACAATATCAGGATTAAGCAAGGATTGATAATAATCTAAATATGCATTGAAAGGATCCTTTATGAGAATAGCAAGAAGGGAACAAAAGTATTTTAACAACCAAAATTCCATAGTAGACCCCATATTTACAGTCAAATAAATGACTGGAATTGTAAAGAAAACAAGATCTCATTGTGCTTATTGTTTGATGGCTATTAAAAACATACAATTCAGTAGGTTAGAATGTCACTTTAGATTCTTGCCTCCAACAAGGTTTCTTCCAAAAAATTTTCACAATGACAATATACCTCGTAAGATAAAACACATAACTTTAACCAGCATTATATTCTGATTTTAAAAAAGCAAATGAGGTATAACATTTGCTTACAAAACTATTTGACACTGTCAAAAAAGAGGTTCAATAAAGAATCCATGCTGAAGGAGTAATCCCTATAGCAGTTTGTGTTCTCCAGTTTATATCTAGATATAAATAACATGCTGATTTTATTCATCCCTGAAACACTGAAGAATTTTCTAAATGAGATCCATGACTCAAATGGGTTTGACCTCATTGTCCACAATTGTTTATATAATGTATGAAGAATCTGTATTGTCCAGCTCATTATGATGTGTAGTATGTTAGATAACATATGGATCTTGTCCATCAGCATATATCAAAAACAGGTGCTTCAAATGGACAATGAACTAGGTCATGATTGAGCAAAAGGAAGATAGCTAGATGTTCTTTGAGAATTTCTCCAATAAATTTTTTAATTATTCCAATTATCTAGCCCAATTTAAAAAATGAAAACAAGAACTGTTATAATCTTCCACTGATATCAGGTGTCTGTGAATTATGAAATATTTCAGCCTTTAAAGAACTGAAGTTGAAAATTAATTAAAAGGGCAAAGAAAATTTTCGTTTTCAGTATAATCAATGCCTCCAAATCCATTGCTCTTTCCTATATATAATTTTGCTTCTGTGATTGCAAAATGGTTCATCTAGTGTAGTTATCATCAAATAGCTCAAATTACTTTCCTGCACTCTTGGCCAAAGTGGACTATTTGTTTTTATTTATTTTTTCCCAATATCTGACATTCTGAAGAATAAAGCAGAAAAAGTGGTATAAGGGTATGCTCAAATAGAGATATCTATCTATCTATCTATCTATCTATCTATCTATCTATCTATCTATCTATCTATCCATCCATCCATCCATCTATCTATCTATCTATCTATCTATCTATCTATCTATCTATCTATGTAAAGGGAAAAAATGGGCTGTCCATTTAGTGAATGAGGGATAACCATGAGAGTGCCCTGTTAATGTCTTGTGATGTCAAAAGGATATGAGAAGGGTATCTACCACATTGCTTCTCCCTTTAGCTTCATCATGGAAAATCTTGGGAGAGTGTTAAGTTGAGCATTCAACAATGAAAGAAATATAGGTAGTATATAATAGTGATAAAGGAGATTTCTAGATAATATGCTCTAGGAAAATTTGCAGGAGAGAACACTTTTGGTCAATTGAAGAAATTAATGATCAGATGGCACTGAACCTGAACCTAAAAGAAGAGATGAATTTTGAAAAAATCAATAAGGGTGATTGTTCTACGTAAAAGTTATAGCCTCCACAAGGACATAGAGTTAGGGGATGGCAAATGAAATTGGGTAGTAGTTGGTAGTCTAGTTTAAAAAATAGAGTGGAAAGGACAATAATGTGAAATAATGTTGTCTGATTGTAGAGGACTTCTTAGGTGTCTGAACTGAGTGAGAAGTAGTTTGGCATAGTGGATGGAAAGCCAGACATGAAACCAAAAACATTAACTTTTTGAATCTGGAAAATTTAACTTCCCAGTTCTCTAGCTACCCAAGACTCAAAGTTAAAAAGAAGGCACCAGTTTGTACTCCAGACTTCCTCAATCATGCCACAAACCTTCATCCTAAAACCTCACTCTAGAATTCACACATTGGGATTACCTTCTACCCCTGTGACTTCTCTCTCCATTTAGATGGTTGTTTCTAGATTCTTGATTTGAGAAGGGTGAGTCATGTTTCATTCCTCTCCAAGATAACGCACCTGACTTCTACTATGCCCCAGCATTGAGTACTTGTGTTCCTCAACAGTCTTCTAGCTTCCTCTTATGTAATGTCTTCCTCTAATAGGATGTAAAATCTTTGAAGGCAGGGACTCTTTTCTTTTTTTAACTATTTCTTTTTTAAAATTTGTTTTCTTGTTTACATCATTCATTTTCATGAGATTTTGAACTACAAATTTTCTCCTCATCTTTCCCCTACCCCAACCCTAAAACAGCAATCCCACTGTAAAGCCCCTCCCCTGATCTGCTCTCTTACTTTCTGGTAGGGCAGGGAGGGTATCCCTATCCCAGCCCCTGTATAACTTAATCCCTAGTTGCTGGTATTGCAGAGCTTTAAATTCTAGATTCTTTTGATCATCCCTTGTCACCCACCCGCACTGGAAGGACAATCAATTCAATACAGGCTGTGGGTGTGTGATTATACAGGACATCTTCATAGTGGACATATTGTGACAGTGATCATATGTCCCTCCTTCCTATCCCTCCCCCCTTGTTCTGTTCTCTACCCTGTCCCTGTCCCTTTTCTGAAGTGTGTGCTTCCAGCATCCCTCCCCCAGACCCTGTCCTTCCCTCCATCTATCCCCCCTCCCATCCCCATTCCCCTTACTCTCCTG
>JAQQSW010008259.1:0-13518 GCA_028646575.1 Pseudocheirus occidentalis
CCTCCCTCCCTCCCTCTCTTCCTCCCTCTCTCCCTCCCTCTCTCCTTCCCTTTCTTCCTCCCCCTTTTTAAGTAGAAAGGCAGGTAGGAAGGCAAGAAAATAAATGATTATTAATTGAAATAATAAATTTAATGAAAAGTAAAATGCTTATTAATTAAAAAATAAAATTAATTTTTAAATTGCCTCTTGTTGCACCCCTTTGTGTCCATGCTCTGTAGCCCATGAAGCTTCTCAAGGTTAAGGATTATTTCCATTTTGTCTTTGTATTACAGTCCATATTATAATGTCTTATGTAAAATTAGCATTTAGTAAATTTTTCTTAAAGACTTCGGGTCAGGAGCAAGTGCTTTTATGTAACCCTGGTTCCCCCAGCTGAAAGTTTGATACTTTTTGCTCAAATTTCCCTGGAGCACTTTGTCTGACTTTCTTTTTCTCACAGTGAATTCCTACACCGTATTATGTCCAGTATCCATTGCTTCCACCTGGGGGGATCCCCAGCCTTCCTGGTTGCTAGAACCACATCATCATGTTTTATCTATATCTCCAGCACCTAGTACAGTGCTTTGCACACGGGAGTTGCATAACAAATAATTATTGAATGGATGGATGAATTTAATTACAAAATAACTACTATTCAATGGAAAAGGATGTTCCTTTCATGACCCTTTTCTATATAGGAATTACCTGGCAGTAAGTGTGCAACAAGTGATTCTGAATTTGCCCAGCGTTCTTTGTGTAGATTTTTTGTATGATATGATGCACATAATTCCACTGTGCAAATACCAGGAATTAAAACAAGGTCTCAATAATGGAGAATGGAGGAAACGAATCAGAATTACTCTGTACATTTCTGCACTTTACTTTAAAAAACACTTTCACTTGTATCTGTTGTTTCTATATCACGTTCCCCCAGGAAATCCCTCCCACTTCCCCTTCTTTTTCCAGTCTTTTCTTTTAACAAAGAATTAAAAAGGTAGGGGTGGGGGGAAATCAGTTCAGCACACCTCTCCCACATAACCATCAATCAAATCTGACATTAGGTGCAGAGTTCTACACCCAAAGTTCCCCCACCTCTACAGAGGAGGGAAGGAGGGTACATTCCCTTTTTAAAACAAAAAGGCAAGTAACAGGAAAACAAGCTGAGATAGGTCATGTTCTGGTCATTCTAGGGAGTCTTTTCTGATTCTGTTCTCATTGATACTCCTTGTTGTGTCAGAAGCAGCTAGGTGGTATGATGGATAGACTGATAGGCTGGAATCAGGAAGACCTGAGTTCAAATCCGACCTCAGACACATTAGCAGGTATGACCCTGGGAAAATGACTTAACCTCTACTTGACTCAGTCTCCTTATCCATAAAATGGGGATAATAATAGCCCCTATCCTCCATGTTTGTTGAGAGGATCAAAGGAGATAATGTAGCAAATGCTCAGCACATAGTAGGTGCTATGCAGTTATCATTGTTTTCTTTGTGCTCAGACATGGTCTGTGCCACACAGTTTCACATGTAGTTCACACACATCATATGCTATTTAGTACTGTTTGTATTTCAGCTTTGTCTCCCCAGGGAGACTGGACAGGGATCAGGTGTTTTCCATTTGTGTTGTCCATAGTGTCTATATGTACTATAGGGATGACTGCTAATATGTGCTCAATAAAAATTGTGGATTGAATACTGCATTTTTTAGAAGAGGTAACTTCAAGACAAGTATACACATTCTTCCCAGATAGCAATACTTCAATATTCCAATGAATCAGTATCTCACTGATGCAGAATTCCCTCCAATCATGCAGATCACAGCCCATACCTGGGTATTTTTCTGCCTCAGTTCTTGTATGTGTCCTTCCCTTGGTTTGCTACAGGAGGTCTACACAACATGCTGAGGACCTTCCTTGTGTTGCATTGACATTACAAGAATAGCAGTGAAGCACATGGGGTGGCCCATTGGTTAGCTCTTTCTATATGACCAGTCCCCTCTTTTTTCTGATCACGCCCTCTCTTTGATGATCTCTAAAAAGCTTCCCCACCATTCCTTGTTGGTGATGTGTTGCAGCCTGCTTATAGCCACAATATACAAAGTGCCCTTTGAGTGAACCTCAAATTCTTTGGAAATTATAGTACTATATGAATTGAAGCCATACAACAGCAGAAGAATTTCAGTGAAAAGATGGGCCTTTGTTTTAAGGAGAAGCTTGGGGCCATTCAAAGAATGTTCCAATTTCCCAAGAGCAAAGTCAATCCAATCCAAACACTAAAGCTTTTCATATTTTGTGTAACAACATGGTGCAGTTGGCCACCTGATCCTGTTTGTGTTCTGAGGTATTAAGTCACCAGGAATATCAAAGAGATCATCTTAGAAAGTAAAATATTTTTATTCAGCATTTTGTTCAGGCAAGCAAACACATTGACTAATTTTGGGAAAAATGTATATTGCTTTTTTTTTGTAGTTTCTGAGATGTACTTTTTGGAAGTCTAACGGTTGTAATTTATGTGAAAGTAATACATGTTATTGATAGCTATTCGGCAGAAGCACAGAATGGACCTTGGGGTTATCTAACCTAATCTATATGTGACCAGCAATTCCCTCTATAACATACATCTTGAAAACTGACATTAAGGCATCTCTTGAAAGATCGGCTGTCTGACTCATTAGACAACTCATTCCCGTGGTGGACAGATCTAACTTTTAAGAGTTCATTCCTTATACTTAAATGGATTTTTGATGTCAGTGATAGGGGTACTTCCTCCCAGGATGCTGACTGCAACCCTCCATAGTTTCTCACCCTCTATGATTCTTGTCCACTGTTGAATTGTTGTCTTTGTGTGCTCATCATCTAGCAGAGTGTCCACTATATAGCAGCTGCTTAATAAATACTTTTAATTGATGGTCTTCCCATAAATATGTTCCTGCATCAATTGCAATTTCCATTCACTGGTCTTAGCTCTTCTCTTTGGGATCAACTAGATCTTGTCTTTCTTTACAAAATTGACATTCTTTACAAAATTGAAAATCACTGTTATGTTGTACCAAGGATTCTTTTCTTCTGGCTAAGGATCTGATGTCCATAATCTGATGTCCATATGAACTTACCTTCACTACTTTTAGCACAGTGGTCATCTTTTTCAATGTGTTTGAGTTTCTCAGTATGCCAGAACTGAATAAAATACCATAGCTTCACTCTTACCATGAAAGAGTACAGGGAGCTACTACTTTTCCTTTGTCCTCATCATTCTTCTATTCATACAGCTTCAGATCACATTAACTTTCGGGAGGTACTAGATGACACTCTTGATTCATATTGAGCCTGAAGGCCACTAAGATGTCCAGATCTTTTTTGTACACAGTTTTCTAGCCACTTCTTTCCCATAATGAAATTATACAGTCAGACTTCACATTTATCCCTATTGAATTTAACCTTATCAGGTTCAGAGCATTGTTCTAGCTTAGCAAGGCTTTTGGGAATCTGATTCTGTGAGCAATATGAAATATTGCCCCTCAGTTATATGATATTTGTACATTTGTTAAGTACCTCACATGTTGGTAAAAATTGGGCTAAGAGTGGATCCATGTGCCATTCTGCTAAAGAACTCTTTCTACATTGACATTAATAATTATCACCTTTTCGGTACCAGAATCATTCCTGAATCTAACTCACTGTCATAATCTCACTTAAATCTCCCCATTTGGCCTGAAATATTATAGAGACATTATCCAATGCTTTATTCAAACCTGGGCGTGATATTTCCCTAATTTACCAGACAAGTAAACTTTTCATTTAGAAATTTTTTTTTACTTGATCCATATAGTTAAGAAAAGACCTTGAAGGACATTGGGAATGATCTATGATTATTTTTTTAAATTCTGAATTGAATGGACAACAACAACAAAAGAGATTCTTATCTAGTAACTTTGTTTAAAAAGGGACAGGCTGGAATAATAAAATGTAAACTCTTTGAATTAGGGCAGCTAGGTGCTTTGGTGGATAGAATACTAGGCCTGGAGATCTGAATGCAAATCAAGTCTTAGAACTGTATGACCTTGGGTGAGTCCTTTAACCCTGTTTACTTGAGTTTCCTCATCTGTAAAATGAATTGGAGAAGGAAATGGCAAAGCACTTCAGTTTTTTTTTTTTAAAAAGAAAACCCCAAATGGAGTTACAAAGAGTTGAAAAGAGCTGAAAATGACCAAACAACAACAAACTCCTTGAGGGCAGGGACTGTATTACTTTTGCCTTTTTATCCCTGACAGCATTGTGCCTGGCGCATAGTAGGCATTTAATAAATAATTGATGATTGATTGAACAGGAGAAGAAGTAGCTATGACCTTGTGACACAGTTATTACTATTCAGATTTTTTAAATGTTCTCTTCCAAAGATCTCAAGCAGTTTATAAAACAATTCAACATATATGGCCATCCCCAGGGATACATGCAATACAGGGCAGCAGATGTAGAAAACTAGCCAGATAATTGGACTCCCCAGATCAACCGTGCCCTACTACCACATGGTCTCATCTGAATTTTTTACTCTCTTTCCTAGCAATGCATTCCTGTAGAATACTCACAGTAAAAACTCAGCTTCTCCAATGTCCTCATTATGCTATTGTCAGAAATTGCTGCCTTCCTAATTTCACATCTCAGTTAATTTCTTCTGATTGTGGCAAGAGGAAATGAGGTCAACCTCACATTCCTACTTCTTGAGGAATCTATACTGGTTCTTAGCACTCACTGTTTCCCTTTCTAACTGCTTGCAAACCTTCTCTTTAATACTATGCTCTAGAATTTTTCTAAAAATTGAAGTCAACTATAGCTTGATGACTGTATCCTCACCACCCCCCTTTTAATTATTAGGATAAAATGATCTGTTTCTAGATAAATTCTAAACCTCCTCCCTCCCTCCCTCTCTCCTTCTTTCCTTCCTTCTTGAGTTTCAACATATGTGTGTATGTATATATATATATATATATATACATATAAGTAGGTGTGTATATATATATGTGTGTGTGTGTCTATATGTATATATGTATATGTACACACATACATAATCTGCTCTGTCATTCCTGACCCAAAGATTATTCTCCAAGGAAACATAGTAGTAGAATAGTTTTGTATTCTCTAAGTCTTCTGTGAGCATTATCTCATCCAGCAGAAGTCCTTCCTGCTCTCAATATAGCTTTTAGAAACACCTTTTAAAGTTTGGGAACTGTGGTGGTACTAAGAGAGAAAGAATATACATTTTAGAAATGTTTTCAAAAATCAGGTCTGGAACCAGTCTCTCTCAAGCGCTTAGTCGCTCCATTTATCTGAAAATTAAATTAGCTCACTCCATAACCATTATAGTTTTTCTTTTTAAATTAATTTTTTTATGTAACAATCTTTTTCTCTCCATTCTACCTCTCCCCCCCAAAAGAGAAAACCAAACCTTTGTAACAAATATATATAAACAAACAAAACGAATTTCCATGTTGGTCATGTCCAAAAATGTGCTCATTCTGCATCTTTAGTCTTCATCATCATTCTTTTGGAATCATGACGATTGACTATTATAATTAATAGAAGTTTGCAAAACTTCTGCTATGGAAAGGTTGCAGATGATGCTGAAGGAGGAGCCGCTGGGTGGCAGCAGAGAGCGCCAGCTGGCATATGGGATCTGAGGCACCAGATGGCGTCAGAGTCTCACTAAACAACCACACTCCAGTACCTTCATTTTTTTCAAAATCCAGCGCGTCTGGAAGGTGAATGCAGAGGACTCGGGGAATTCCCATCTCTTTCCTAGCTGCAGTCTCTGCCCCTTGCAGAGGCGTAAAGAAGACCAAGTCAAATCTGTTTGTTTAGAATCTTGTCCGCGGTCAGCAGCTAACAGTGTTTGATTGGCCCCTAGGATGCCCTTGTCTACCACCAGCATGAAGTACGCTGGGGCAGATGGGAGGGCAGGAAGAATGCTAGACCTAGAGCTAGTAGATATCATATGGTCCGGCCTCATCATTTTATAGATGGAGCCTAAAGATTCTAAATAGCTCACAAAGATCACATAGGGAGTGGTAGAATTTGAACCCAGGTTCTTTCCAGAGATAGTGACTCCAGAGCATACACAGGGTTTCTTCTCATTGCCTCCCAGGAGGGTTTCTATACTTGATCACACCACAAATTAGGATTTAGAGTTGGAAGGGGCCTTAGAGATGGGGGAACTGAGACACCCTGACTTTCTTTTTACTGACCCACAAGCATCTTAAATGTGGCTCCTAGAGTTCCTCACTGCCCCATTCAGAAACTCTGTCTCAAAGAAGAGAGTGAGGCTGTCTCTTGAGATCAAGGAGAACAGTTTCATCTTTAAAGCTTTGTCCCTGCCTACTTAATTATATGGGTCACTTTGGGATGTAAGGACAAAGACCTTGGATTTGGAAATGGGTGATCTGGCTTTGATGCTTACATTATCCATGTGACCCAGGGCAAGTTACTTAGTCTCTCTGAGCTTCAATTTTCTCATCTGTAAAGAGGGAATGAAAGCGAATTATCTGCCTTGCAAGGTTGTTTTGAGGAAAATAACTTTAAAATTGTACATAAATGTGAGCTATTGTTAATGCATTTTAAAGGGCCAGGTAGTTGGATTATTTGGGGATGGGAGAATAAAGCAAGTTTTGGCTTTTCTGGAAGCAGTTTTGGCATTTCTTTAGCCAGACTTTGCAAACGTATATTTTATTGCATATACAATAGAGAGCCAGTGACGTCTTTGGAGAAGAGGAGTAGGATCTTTGCCTTAGGAAGATTATTTTCGTACTTTTATGAAGGATAGACTGGAGTGGGAAGGGTCTATAATCAGGGAAACCTCAGTGTAACCTTGGGCATGCCACACCTACTCTCTTTCTCTCTGTGTGTCTCTCCCTCCCTCCTTCTCTTTGTCTCTGTCTCTCCCTCCCTCTCTCCATCTTTCTCCCTTTGCTTCTGTCTCCGTCTCTGTCTCTCTCACTTCAGAGCACAGACTACTCTTCTTCCTGGAAGAGAAAAGGAAGGGATTTGAGGAGCACTTCTCCAAATTCCAGGTTATGGGAGACAATGTGGTTCAGACTTCAGGGGAGAATGGAGGTTGTCAGTGACTCTCTGCTCAGTTACACTGAGGCAACCACTCGCTGACCTGATAAACAACAAGATGGATATCGGTTGTCTTCCCAGGACAAAACAGAGTAACTCCCAAGTAACATCCCAGAAATATATGACTATTATTCACTGTTGATTCTTGTGAGCACAAATAATACTTCCCGAAGGAATTTAAGAATCATTGCTAAAGGTTGTAGAATCTTGGGTAAGTAACTGAAAACCACAGGGGCCCAGGTGGGATTTTCTTCTCTGCCGCCCTTGGAAGGCAAAGGATGAAGAGAAGAACTCATATGGGAAGTAAACAACTGATTAAGATGGTGTCTGAATATGATATTTGGATTTCTAGACCAGAGCTTAAAACAGAGGAAAGATGGACTTTTGTCTAAGGATGACTCTATTAAGGAGATGGGTCTTGGACTCTTGTGAATCTAAAAGAAAAGGAGAGGGGGAAAACTGCCCATACATAGCCACCCAGCAAGATACTAGGCACAGTAGTTAGAACAGGGTAAGAAGGATAACAGTAGAGACCCCTCTGAATTCTCTACTGTTAAAATACACAAGAATAGTCAGTAATTAAACCTATAGTCTCAGATGTCGATATGTAAGACATAAAGCATGGCTCTAGTCCCAAAAGTCAACATACTTAGACTAATCAAGACCTGCAAAGCTCCACACCCATCCTCTGGGAACCTAGAGGATCCCTGAATTCCCGAATTCTTGCCAAGGGTGGGAATATCACAAAAACACAGAAGGGGTCATGGTGGATTATGAATTCCAGACACCCTAGAGGTAGAGGAGATAAAATGTGAATTTGAGAAATACAAAGCCCTTTAAAATCTTTTAAGAAGGGACCAGAAGGCTAGATGACTATCTTTATCATGCTCATGTGTATATTAAAGCTTTGAGAAAAGTATGGTAAGAGAGACCATTCTAAGAGGGAGGTTTCTTCCAAGTTGAGTCAGGTGCATTCTAAGGTAAATAGTTGTGGAGAATTAAATGGAATCTATTTAGTGAAATTGTGTATTAAAGGAAGAGGCTACAGGAAACTAAATTCTGAGTTAGGCAATGGAGGACATTTTTTTTTTCTTTTGGGAGGGCAATTGGGGGTTAAGTGACTTGCCCAAAGTCACACAGCTACTAAGTGTGTCAAGTGTCTGAGGCTAGATTTGAACTCAGGTCCTCCTGACTCTAGGGCTGGTGCTCTATTCATTGCGCCATCTAGCCTCCCCAAGGGAGGACATTTTTATAAGAAAAGCTTTAGGACAAAGAACAAACAGCTGAATGAAAATTAAATGAGCAGGTTTATAGGGAATGGAAACTAACATGAGATGATGAAGCTACTTTGAAAAATTAAATGAGGACTGAGTTCCAATAATCAGAAGGGAAGAGTCTAGTTAAAGATTTTCTGGACAGAGTCCAGGGAGTGGGATAGGGGCATGGCGATGGCTGAGTTGGCAAACAAGGTCATCACTTCTTACAATGTGGCTCGAAATAGTAAATGGTTTCTGAATGGTCAAGGACCAAAAATTAATTAAAAATCAAATGAATCTGAAGTGCTTCTGGGAGCACTTGCTTGTACTGCGTCATGCAACTTCACTGCAGCCTTGGTTCTGAACACAAAACATGGACCTTTGCACTGTGCTTGCCCAAAGGCCACATAATGCCAACTAACAGCGCCCAAACTTGGAAAGGGGTCATGAATGAAGCCCCAAATTACGTGATTGCCAACATAGCAAATTTGACCTGAAGTCCTGGAACCAAGGCAGGAAAAGACCAGAAAGACCTAGAGAGTTGAAAGCAGAAGTAAATGGATTAGGAGGAACAATGACCTTAAGATTTGAGGTCTTAAAGAATAAATTTTGGATTAGAAAAGGGGAGTGACCACATGTAGCTCCTTCATAAGATTTATTGATGCTTTGAATTTATGCCACACTAATAAACAGTGTGAGATTCTACATGGGATTGACCATAGTTATATAGATATCATCTTGCTGAAGTAGATTAGTTGTGTTCTGAGATGATGCTGTGTATCAGACTGTGGTGGGCAGAGCAGGGAAGAGGTGGCACAGAAGATAAGATTAGTTCAATCTAATAAACATTTAAGCACTTTTTACCAGTATGGTGCTTAGTACTGCCAATACTTCCCACTTTCATAGACCTGTGATTTTTATGTGGTAGGTACTCCATCCACCAGTACAGACCACTATCCATTCAGCCTTTTTAATCCTGTGACATACTCATTTGTGTCGTTGAGCAAATTCTCCACAGGGATCATCCAGATGTACTAGGAAACTTCCTCTAGATATCTTACCATTATATGGATTCCAGTGAAGCCCAAAGGTTGTCCATTGGTCAGTTCTTGTTATCACTATCTTATAACTGTTTTCCATTTTAATCATATAAATTTTAATCATAAATTTAATCAATTTAAATGTCACGGTGCTACAATCTGAACCACATGAGACTTACTAGTGGTGACACTAAAAGATTGCAGTCCTTAGAACACTGTATATCAAAGAGTAAAAGAACTGGGGTTATGGTTGAAAATATCATACCCAGCAAAGTTAAGCACAATCCTGAATGAAAAAAATATTTATACCATCACTTCTTATGTACAATTCTTTGTTGATAGTATGTTTCAATCTGCTTACAACTGCTGTGCAATTTTCTTGTCCTTTGGGTGATCTGTAACTTTCATTCTCTAGAGACTGGGTTATTTTATGATTTTAAGTCATATAATATCACTGGATGAACATTGATCTTAAAAAAGTGGGCTTTTGTTTTAGTAAGAAGAATGGGATCACTGGAAGCAATCTAGCCCATTTTCCTTACCTTGTTCAATTCTGGGTTAGTTGATTGACTATTTGCAATCTTTTTAGGAAATATGTAATGATGGAACAACTCTATGAACTGTTTACCTAATTGTTCATTATAGTCTAAGCCAGGGTAGGGAACCTGTGTCTTTGAGGATGTCGGTGGTCCTCTAGTCTAGATCTTCAAATGTGGCCCTTTGACTGAATTCAAACTTCACAGAACGAATACCTAAAAGTCTGGTCAAACAACAGACAGTCTTCATCCACTTGGAATTTCCTACATAACTAGATCAAACTCTTTTGAATGACTTTGGCTCTCCTTTAGGAGGTTCCACATAATTCAAGGGTTTGATTCAAGAAGAGTATTTGGAGTACTTTCCCATTAATAAGGAACAATCCTTTCATTGGAACCTTGTATTGACATCTACCAAGACAGTAGCAAATATCCTTGGTAGAGTGCTTCAAAGATGAGGATTCAAAGATGGAAAACCAAATCCAGAGAAACAAATTTGTGATTTGGTTATTTTCTCTGATGACTTTATAATTCCACCTCCTAAGAGGCCACAGCTACTGAATACCTAGAAAAGAAAGTTTTTGACAACAAAATCCTTGGCACTATCAAATGATTTGACATAAAAAGATACAATTTAATTCATGGAAAAGAAATTTAAAAAGATGGATTATTATCTGCATTGCTGATGGACTCCAAGTAACACTTTTATATAACTTGCATGTAAATCTCCTGTATGGATTATCTTCCCCTTTGGAATGTGGAAACTTGAGAGGGGAAATTATCTTACTTTTCTATCCCCCCCCCCAATGATTTGCATATAACAAGCACTTAATGCATGCTTTTTTCATTTAGTCATTCAACAATAATAAAATACTACGTGTATGACACTGTGCTAGCTGGGGATATCAAAATGACAAAAATAAAAAACAGTTCCTGCCCTTAAGGAAATTACTTTATGTTTGAAAGGTATATCATTTATAGATGAGTTATTTTGTCATATTTTTAGGAGGGAGAAAACCCTTAAAAACTAAAAAGAGAGAAAGGATTCTGCAAAGATGATAAGTAGGTCAGAAAATTCCAAGCTCTCCAGATTTCCCCCACAGACAAGATAAAAATAGTGCCTCAGGGTGAACATAGAGAGGTAAAAATATACAAGAGTTGGGATAGAACACTGATCCTCCTGAGACAATCACAGAAGATCCAATGTTTGATCCTTCTGAAGAGTAAACACCTCCAGGCTAGCTCCACTGAAACAGTAAGTGGCTAGCCCTGGGGCTAGCTAGGTTGGGAGGCAGCCTGAGCCCCAGTCTCAGAAACTTTCACTTCTTGAACAATATCAGGCATCTGAGCTGTGGAAGATTGAGGGATCCTCTGCTAATAAGGAGTGCTAGACTTCGCTGTGCTGCTGAGATGTGGCCATGGAAGGAACCAGCACACTGGGTGAGGGCAGAAGCAGTGAGACAGGAATGACACTGGGCACTAAGGAGGGTGGAGTTCTTGGTTTTTATTTCAGGCTAGAGGGGAGAGCTGAAGGAAAATCTGAGGGGAACCCCCCCCCCCATACTCCAGGGCTAGAGGTGATTACCAAAAAAATTAAGCTGCTACAAATTAAGAAAAAAGTGAGCAGGCAAAGGAGAAAGAATCCAACCACAGAAAGTTAGTATGGGAATAGATAAGACAGGGGTTCATCTTCCCAAGAGGATACTGAAGCAAAAAAAAAAAAAAAGCAAAACCTTCTTCTACTTCAAAGAGCAATGTCAAGTGGTTATCTGTCCAAAAAGAATTCATAAAAGAGTTTTAAAAAGACTTTAAGAATCAAATGAGATTGAGGAATTTTTTTTTAAGAAATAAGAACAATCCAAGAAAAACAAGATTATGAAAAGAAAGTCAAACAATTAGAAAAGGAGATCCAGAATCTTAAGGAAGAAAACAACTCCTTGAAAATTAGGATTGGGGAAGGGGAAGTCAGCGAAGTTATAAAAGACCAAAAAATAACAAAACAAAATATAAAGAATGAAAAAATAGAAGAGAATGTGAAACATATGAAAAAGAAGTAATCTGTAGAATAGATCAAGAAGAGAAAACATAAGAATAATCAGATTATCTGAAAGCTATGATTTAAAAAAGAATATTGATATAGCAATATGAGAAATAATTAAAGAAAATTGTCCTGAAGCATTAGAACAAGAGGGGGAAAGTAGAAACGGAAAAAAAATCGATCATCTGGACCACCTGAAAGAAAACCAATAGGAATATCATAATCAAACTTTGAAAACCCCAACTCAAGGATAAAATATTATCAGCAAGAAGGAAAAAAACAATTTAAATATCACGGTGCTACAATCTGAACCACATGAGACTTACTAGTGGTGACACTAAAAGATTGCAGGTCTTAGAACACTGTATATCAAAGAGTAAAAGAACTGGGGTTATGGTTGAAAATATCATACCCAGCAAAGTTAAGCACAATCCTGAATGAAAAAAAAAAGGACATGACATTTAATGAGTTGTCAGACTTTCAGGATTTTGTTAAAAAAACAAAACAAAACAGACAAATCTGAACTTAATAGAAGATTTGACAAGAGAAATATTAGGTACATATCAAAGATTAATTATAAGAGACTCAATAAGAACAGAGTATTTACCTTTTGCATGAGGAAATGTAAAACATGCGTCTAAGATTGTTATTGGTGACTAGTTCATAAGAAAGACAGGTAAGTCTGAGTATATGATTTTAAAAAGTAAAAATATTTAGGACCAGTTAAAAAAGAGTAATTATTTTATATAAATAAGGTTTGAGAGGAAGAACTGATACGGAGGAATTAGATGGAGGAGGAGGGCTGGTAGTTCTGGAACCCTAAATTATTGGTAATGAGTTTAAGGGGGAATAATACACATATATCTAGAAGTCTTTTAAATTCAGAAAGCAATAAAAGGCTAAGGGGATAGGGAGTGGCAAGAGAATGAAGGAGAGATTTTTAGAGGCGAGGTGAGGGAATAGGATAAGGTAGGGTAGTAGAAGAGTGTTTAGAATAACAGGAATGGGAGGATAGGGGAGGGATCCTTCTGAAGAGGGTAGGTTAAGTAATAGGAGGGCAAGACAGTGGATAGAAACAAAGTAGAGGAGTCAGGAAGGATAGGAAATAGGAGATACACATAAATATGAAATAAAGATCAGGAATACAATTTATTAGGAAAAAAAGCAGGGGTAGTAATAATGATCTCAGACAAAGTTAAAGCTAAAATAGATTTAACTGTAAAAGAAAAATAGGGAAACTACACCATATGTCAGACATAGCAATTAATATTGTTTTAGACTATTTAAAATAAGTAGACAGTGTAAGGTTGGAATCTTGCTGCAGTGTAGGAAATGAGTTAGTGGACTTAGAAAAATATGGAAAAACTTAGACTTAGGAAGGAAGAGGTCATCCACCCTCAGAGAAACAGAGGACAAAAAAACTATAGTATGGTTTTACATAGATTCATATGCATATGAATGTATATGTCTACATATAAGTATGACTAAAGATATCTAAGTGCATGTATACATAACTGTATGAATGTGTATATGCATGAATATATCTTTGTGCATATATGTA
>JAQQSW010008260.1:0-13518 GCA_028646575.1 Pseudocheirus occidentalis
AAATGTTTATAAATATGCAATGGCAATGGAATTTTAAGATCCGTTTGTATTGGAAAGCTAACAGGTACTTAGCACCTAGTTTCAAATTAAGCCTCTGTAAAGAAACAGGAGGTTATGAACCCCTGTTGCTGACCTAACAGGAACGGTCTGAACAGGGAACCCCTGTTGCTGACATGACAAGAAGGGGCTGCTGGACTGAAGACTGAACTGAGAATTGAGAAGAACTGAGAGGAGACTGCAAAACTTGAACTTGTCGTGGCATAACTTTTGCCAAGATCTTTCTTCTGGGAACTTTTGCTGAAGAGCTTCCAAGAACCAGTGGAAATTTCTGCTGAAGACTTCTGAGGGCCACCCAGAGCTGCTACAGGAAGCATGACTGTGGTGTCAGTACTTTCTCTGTGGCTTTGTTAAGCCTTGACTTCCCAGGAATAGACTGTGAAGGATTTAAGGTGGACTGCCCACTGTGAGTTTCAGTGTAGAACAGTAATTGCATGAGAGCTGGACAAGGTGCTGGAAACTGTCTGCCTTTGATCCCTAGAGAGAGTTTGGTGAATTCAGGTAGGAGCTGGGACCATGGAAAGGGATCCAGGGAATCTGAGAGCCTATGTTTGGTCAAGATGAAAAAACCTGTCCATGGATACTGAGTAGTGACTAATAAAATTGTAACTTACTTGTGACCTAGGGATGGATGACCTGTGTATTTTCCACTGCCCCTTAAGAGAGTACTGAATAGTGATTGTTGAAATTCTAACTTACTTCGGGGCATCCGGGATCATGGGGCGGAGCTGGGGCCCGGCCTTGGCAGAGGGTTAGTGGGTGGGCTGCGTTTTGAGGTCCCGAGGAGCGGAGCGGAGCAGGCTGAGGCCTGCCTGCGCCTGCCTGCTGCTGCTCGTCTGCTGCCTGGCCTTCTGCGCCAGTTTCCCGCGTCTCTTTGGAGGCGAGGTGGCCGAGCAGTGGGGGCGGTGGCCCCGAGCCCCCTGAAGCCGAGGTGGATGAGGGGCCGCTGCTGGCGGCGCTCGGCTGGTTCGCGCTACTGAGCGTGGCAGCATGGAGGGCCGCACCGACCCAGCTGCCCAGCCGGCTGTAGGTGGCCACCGCCACCTCTCTGCCCAACGGTGTCCCACGGCTTGCCTGTGGCTGCCTGTTCCAGGCCTTCTGCCCGAACATTTTCCTCAACAGCTTGAGCCACGGTGTGCTCAGCAACGTGGCCGGACCCCTGATGGCACCGAAGTGCACTGCCTGCACAGCACCGAGGCCCCAGCGTCTTCTAGGCCGAAGGGGCGCTTGTGGCACTCGTAGTGGCGCTGCTCTGGGGCTGAGCCTGCTGTGCACTGCTGACGCGCTCCTCTGGGCCACGGCCTAAGCACTAGGCCAGCTGGGTCGCCCCACCGACACCCCGCTCTCCTGACCCCCGAAGGCGGGGGGGGGGGGGGGGGGGGGGGAGACAAGCACTGGAGCCCGAGGCCACGTGGGCAGCAGCCGTCCTGATCGAGTGTGGGTCCCTGTGGGGCTTGGGAGTGGCGGTAGAGTCACCTGCCGACACGTGGCTCCCCGAGAGGCCAAGAGGGTCCTGGTTCAGCCTGCAGCCTCCAAGACCTCTCCAATTTTGATGTGGCAGTGGTGAAGCTGTAGGAGAACCTCAAAGGCATCCCATTTCCTGTCCTGGCCAGCCACTTTCATGAAGGTGAGGATGTGCAGGTGGTGGGCTTTGGGGCCTTTGGCCAGACCTGTGGTTCCTTGGTGACCTCGGGGATCCTGTCTGCTGTGGTGGAGGTAGACAACTCAACTGTGATGCTGCAGACAACGTGTGCCATACATGGGGGCTCCAGCGGGGGGCCTCTCTTCCCCACCTCTGGGGAACTCCTGGAGATTGTCACCAGCAACACCAGGGACAACAGCACAGGGGAGACCCACTCTCACCTGAACTTCAGCATCCCCATCACTGTGCTAGAGCCAGACCTGAATCAGTACAGGAGGACTGGGGACCTGCGCTGCCTCAGGGAGCTGGACCGGCCCAGCAAGCAGGTCAGGGTGGTGTGGTGGCTGCAGAGGGTTCCCGCGGAGCCCACCCCCAGCAATCTCTGAGCTCCAGGGGGCACTGCCAGGCTCCTGTTGGGTCATGGGGACATCAGTGGTAGTGGCGCAGAGACCCCTGGGGCCAAAGCCTGATGGAGTGGACAGCAGCACTGCACTAATCAGCCAGGAATGATGCTGCCCACTGGTGTGCTCCTGCTCCCAGGGGCTGGGGGCTCCCTGCACTCTGCTTTGCCTCAGGAGCCATCTTGTTTGACCCCTTCCCTGCATTCCCTACAAGTGGTCATACAGCCTGAGTCTCAGGAGTCCTGGTGAATTCCCAGGGGGCTGAGAAGATGGCCCTTTAGGGGGGTGGGGGTGGGGCGGGGGTGGGGCAGGGGCAGCTCAGTCAGGAGGAAAATAAGAATGAAAACAGAAAAAACAATTCTAACTTACTTGTGACTGAGGGGTGGATGGCCTGTGTATTTTCCACTACCCTTTAAGAGAGTACTGAGTAGTGACTGATATTGTAACTTAATTGCATTCCATGGGTGGAGAACTTTGACTATTGAACTTTGTGTCAATTAGGCCTCCTTAAGGATGAGAGAGTTAAGGATTAAGGAGGCCCTCTTTAAGACTGACTGAATTAAGGACTTAACTAAATGATAGTGTAAATGAATGCACCTTGTTTATAAGAAAACCATTGAATGATTGAGTTACAAATGACTGAGTTACTAAATGATTGTACTTTGTTGAAAACTATGTAACCACTTTGGTGAAAACTACGGGACCATTTTAGTGATAAGTTGCGGAGTTGTGACATGTTGAACTGCAGTATTTTGATTTTCTATGATAAGTTGTAACATTGTGAATGCTGTGCCTTGATTTTCTGTGAATGTTTTGTTCTTATTTGTTATTGAATAAATAGTTTGCTATACTATGTAATCAGGAACTTGAAAGCTGTTCACAGAGGCAGTCTTCTGTAAAGGTACCTTTACAAAATGCTTGTTGAATTTGACTTGATTTGACTTATAAGTGACAAAATGTTAATCCAGTGAGTCTAAGTGACTTGACCCAATTCACATAGGGTAGGGAAACTGTGGCCTCAAAGTCACATGTATTCTTCTAGGTTCTTGGGTATGGCCTTTTGACTGAGTCCAAGTTTTACAGAAGAAATTATTTTCTTAAGGAGATTTGTTCTGTGAAGTTTGGATTCAGTCAAAGGGCCACACTTGAGGATTTAGAGGGCCACACGTGGCCTTATGGCCACAGCATCCCCACAGTGTAGACAGTAAGTAGTAGAGCTGGTATTTGAACCTGGGTATTCTGGCTCCAAATCAAGGGCTCTTAACACTCTACTCTGCTTATTCTTTGGAGGCAGACATTACAGGATAACTATTAATGTTAAATGTAAAAAGGAACAAAAAATATATATATAATCAACCTAAATATGTATGTCAATTCAATTCAGCTGGCATTTATTGAGCACTTACTGTGCGTTAGGTACTATGCTAAGTTTTAGCTATGGAAAGACAAAAGCAAAACCAATCCTGAACTCAAGAAGTTTGCCGTCTACTGGGAAAAATAACATGTACAGAAGTGGCTGTAGTCAGCTATCACTGGCTCCCAGGAACCAATTTTTCGATTTTTAATGTGATCTAAAAAACAGTAAAAGGGCTGAATTATTTTGTTGATTTGTAGACTTAAGAAATTAATGGATCATACTAGAAGCGCAGGCTAAGTTCAGATTTTTCATGCATTTTAGATAACTGGTTATGAAATATTTTTTGTTGTTCTGTCATTTTCAGTCATGTCAAACATTTTATGACCCCATATGGAGTTTTTTTGGAAAAGATACTGAAGTGATTTGCCCTTTTCCTTTTCCAGCTCATTTTATAGAAGAGGAAATTGAGGAAAACAGGGTTAAGTGATTTGTCCAGGGTCACATAGCTAGTAAGTGTCCAAGGCCAGCTTTGAACTCAGAAAGCTGTCTCCAGGTCTGGGGCTCTACCCAGTGCAACTCCTACCTACCCTGAATCTTTATTAGCACATTACTATAATATACAGATAAGGGTTTGTGTTATTTTGCTTTCATGAACCAGGTCTGGGGCTCTACCCAGTGCAACTCCTACCTGCCCTGAATCTTTATTAGCACATTACTATAATATACAGATAAGGGTTTGTGTTATTTTGCTTTCATGAACCCAATGCAGTAGTTAATATAGGACAACTGCCAATTCCAATTTAAATAGATATCAGTCCTAAAACTTATAATCTTAGAGAGTTGCTTGGAAAGAATACATACAATTGCTATCTGAAAAAATGTATTAGTAGAAGCAAGTTGAGCAAGGAAATAAAAGGGAGTAGTGATTTAAGGATTATAGTAGTGAATTGGAGAAGAGATAAGATTATCAATAAGAAGAATTTTCCTAGAAAAAATCATTAGAATTCAGTATAGCAATACAGAGGGATGGTATTACACAGTGTGACAGACCTGCCAAAGCTTTAGAAGCTATAGAGAGCCTAGGTGCAAATATAGGCTTGCTTAGAAGAACAGTATAGAGAATAAGAGCAGAGTAGTAGTGCTAGATCATCTGGTAGAAAAACATAGAATTCTGTATCAAAAATTACCCAGAATGAAATGGGAATAGCATCATCAAATGCAGCATGGAAATAAAAATTATTTTAGTCTTCCTGTACAGATAGTTTTATGGGTATAAAATTTGTGAGGCCTACATGAAGACCTTTCTTTAAAAAGAAAGAAAGAAATATTTCTTGCAAAATACAATTAACAAAACAAATGAAAAATTCACCTAACCAAAGGCATAATTTTGTGTTGCTCCCTTTCCTGTAATATCCAGTCTAATCTATCCAATAACCAGCTATGACCTGAAATCAGCATTTAATATCCTGCCTCCATACATGATCACGAGCTGTCTGCATCACCTGTAATGCATTCCCTTATCAGATCTAGCTCTCTAAATCCTTAACCACCTTGAAGGCTCAACTTCAATGCCATCTCCTCCAGGAAGACATCCCTCATCCCACCAGCCTTTAGCATTTTGACTCACCTCAAATCACCTTGTTTTAATTTATTTTATTTCCTTTGGAAAGTTTTTTTTAAGGCAGGAACTAGTTCATTATTGTCTTTGTATGTCCAATGTCACGCACAGTGCATTGCATATGATATGCACTTAATTAATCCCTTTGTTCAACTTTTGAAATAAATAGAATAGAAAATTTAAAAACATGTATTATTCACAAAGCTCTAGGCAAGTCCTGGTGAAAAGAATTTCTAGTTTCTCTGGTTTTTGTTTTACCTTTGATGAACTTATAGCCCAGTAGAAAGACAAGTCATGTGCACAAATTATTCTAATATAAAAATAATATAAATCAATAAGACAGGTATGAAGTACAGTGAAAGATATTGAAAAAAAGATTTATTCTGAGACATAGGTAAAATATTTGAATCTGTAGTTATGGTTGGGTCTTTGGGGATAAATACAACAATGAGGTCACCATAGGCTTACCAATATTGACTGAATAGCACACACTTAAAAGATTTCTGAATTTATGGGAATGAAATTTATGTTTTGATTTTTTGTACACTTAACCCTTAAACAGTGATCATGTAATACAGGGATCTTGGAAGTACCATAAGAAAGTTTTCCAAAAGGCAACATTTATTTTCAAATGTTTGGATCGCTCAGACAAGGATTTTTCTCCAACGTATAATTCATCATCCTCCTTACTCACTGTGAAATCAATCTGTTCTCTTTGTGTGACATAAACAACAAGCCATTTCACGGGAATGAGGCAGGCCAGATGTGAAGGTGTTTTAGAAAAGCACAACAGGGAATACACCAAGCAAAGAAGAATCTGCATTTATTTCAATGTCAAATCACATGTGTGTTATAAAAGGAAAGTTTATCGCTTTTATTAAAGAATAACTTTCCTGTTATGATGTTTACAGTTAACTCATACCTTCCCTAAGCTTTGAATTCAGGTCAGCTGTACAAATCACTGAGACCATGTGTGGATGAAAGTTTTTGTGTGGAAGCTCTTAGCTTCCATCTACAGCATGCAGTAAGCATTCTGCTCCATCATCTCATTATTTTCAAAAAGGGAGAATTTTCTAAACAATTAATATTACACCTAAAATAAGTAACATCTCTTTTCAGAATGTAAGTTCCTTGAGGGCAAGTGATGTTTGCCTTTTGTTTTTATATACCCTGGATCTAGTCCAATGCCTTGCTCATAGGGATTGCTCCCTTAATAAATGTTGAACTGAATTTAGTCAATAGTATGAATTTGATGGACATAGACATAATTAAAGGCAAAACTTGCCAAAAACTACAAGAATTCCCAAATAGATATTACTTTTTTATAACAAGATAAGTAAAATTATGCCCATTTATTCAAATAACATAGATTTTTTTTAACAGATTCTTATTGGACCTGAGCTCCACTTTACTTATGAGTAAAATGCTTTTGGAAATTGCATTAACACTCTCAAGAAAAGTAATTTCTACCTAGAGTCTTAAAAATGGCCATCTGTATAGTTCTCAAAGACATTTAGTTACCTATATGCCTCAGTGTCAAGATTGGTATGATTTGGGTCCTGTAATAAGGTTAATTCATAGGTCATTGAATATGCATGTCAGATTCTAAGCCCCAATAGTAAAATCAGACTTTATTTACTATCAAGAAACTGTAACCTATGCCCTTTCCCTTTCTGTTCTGCCACTGTCACTTCAGAAAAAAAGGATTAATACCCTTTATAAATTTTTCATTATGACATATGTTACTATGGCCCCAAACTTCTTCACCCAGGTAGTCAGCTTACTAGTAAAGGGTCTTGTCATACATAATCTAGATTTGTTTTCACAAAAAGGCTCAGTCTGTTGCTAGGGTCATTCTCAAAGCCTTTCCAGAGTGCCTGAATTGTCCAGAGTATACACCTGCTGGTATAGCCTGCAAGAAGCAATGATCATCTCCGTGAGACAGCTAAGCTGGATTTTGTGGAAGAAATTTTATCATAGGAAGAAAAGATGACTTGTCATATTGCAAAGATAAAGGGTAAATGGAAAGTCAGTTTCACTGGTACACTGTCAAAGTCAGGAGAAAGAGAAAGAACTCTGGTATCTCGGATGTACCCCCTTTGACAAACTTGTGTGAAGAAATGGACAAGAGATGCACAGGATGGATAGACTTAAATGAGTAATGATCTGAATCATAAAGGAAACTTCCAAATCCATAGGGTCACAGATGCATTTAAGTCTTTAAATATGTAATATTGAACTAGGAGCACCTTTGAAAAATGACAAAGACAGACAATAGCAGCAAAGATGTAGAGACAATAAGGGACATTAGGAATTGTTTGGACCAATCTCTTCATTTTACAAATGAGAAAATTGGGACCCAGAGATCCATGTGGTTTAACCAAAGCTACTGGGAAGTGGCAGAATCAGACCTCAAACTTGTGTCCTATAATCCAGCAGGATTTTTCCTATACCACTTCACTTATCTTATGCTCCTTTGTGATGCTATATTGTAAAGCTGGATATCTATCCATGACCAGAACTACATGGAAGCATAAAACTAAATTCTATTTCTCAGTTTTCCAAGCTCAAAAATTCTGTTTATAAAAAAAGAGTAGATTAAAATAAGTGTCTGACTAGCATAACCAAAGAAATGAGCTAAGCTGATGCTGGGGAGGGGTAGAGAAACCACTCTTCCTTTTCCCTACTTTCCTTCCAATTCTCCCTTTCATTTTTTCTATTTTCCTTTTCCCTCTATCTTTATCTCTTCCTTTTTTCTCCTTCTTCTTTTCCCCTCTCAATTCTCCCTCCATTTTTTCTTCCTCTTCCTATCTCCCCATTTCCCTCCTTTTCTCTGTCCCCTCCTCTCTCAAACATACACACACACACACACACACACACAAATATGTACATATGCATGTATACATGTACACACACCTTAAACAAAGATTTTAGGGGATTTGGGTTGCCTTCCTTATCTGACCTCAATTCCATACTTCCTTTTGTCAACCAAAGCATATTCACTGAATGAATTCAATCAAGTTTCTAAATCTTCATTTCTGAGCTACATAATATTAGAACACATCTACACGTTTTCATAGAAAATCACACACTTAGGACTTTAAAATAACAATACATCTGCTATATGCATTCTACAATGGGAATTGGTACTATTACTACCTAATCTAAATTAGCTATAAAAATTGATGAGTTATATCTCTGTTATTCATTTGTTCTTTTAGCCTCTTCTTGACAAAACCTTCTTTTAAATTCTTGTTTCAGTGAACGTTGACTTAGATAAATTTTGACATCTTTTCAAAGACCGGTATTTTGATGTTGTGGGATTCTATTAAAAGAGTAAATGTAAACAAGCTCAAAAAGGAACTCATGGCAAAGGTTCTAGCTGGAATCTTAGTAGTTTAATACTTCAAACATTTCATCACGGTTGGTTTTCCTTATCCAGGTATACATTCCAAATATTAGGAATACTTTTACTTGTAAAATTCTTCTCTGTGTCATCACATAAATTCTTTGCAGAGAATCTATTCATTTACCAGACTAGTGTTGGATATATTACTATTTGAAGGGATTTACATCAATATTCAGACTGTTGATCTATTCTTTCTCCTCATTATGTGACTGGTTCATCTATTTTTCAAGTCACAGAGGTCCCTAATGATGCCTTTTCAGTCATTTCTCATATCTTCCCCTACAATGCATCTTTCTGTTGTCCTTTCCAGCATCAGCAATTTTAGTTCTTCTAAAATCATAGTCATAAGAATATTTATAAACATGTAGCATCACAAGAGGACATTGTTGTTAAAAACCATGAACTTTGGATCCTGGAAGTAGCTTGAAATAGTTGAAAACAATGCATAATTTCTCAGATATGATGATGTGATTTTTTCTTATCATCCAGTTCTCAGAAGAGTTCATTGTGCATATGCAATATCTCTCCAGATATATGTTCAGATGGATTGAAATTAACTTTACCTATTTTTTTCTGAAATGCTTTAGGGACTTCATTTGATCCTAAATATTTTGTTATTTTTTGCCTGGCATATAGTAAGCACCAAATAAATGTTTGATGACAAATTAAAAAGCAGTTAAGGATTTAGAGCCTGAATTCCTTAAAACAGTTATATACAAACATGAAAGGCCATACACAGAGGAAAGGTAATCAAACAGAGGAATAGAGAGAGAAAGATATATTCAAGCAGTAGGTTTATCCCACTTTTTCCAGAACTTTAGAACTTAGTTTTAGAGTTTTTACTTTGCTTTTATTCTCCCAATGCCTTTTTGGAAAAATTTCATCAACCATTCTACAGAACTGGGGAGAATCAAATAGTTATGAGGACATACAAAGATAGCCTAGAGTCCTCTTTGTTTTTAATTGTTGGAGAAAACTGCTACTTCCCATTTTTATTATAAAGCAAGATAGTCACAAAGCAGTGCCATACACTTTGTATACACAAGCCACATAGTCAAGAGAGGAAGTTATGTGGTCTAGAGTATGCAGAGAGTGGGCCAGAAGCCACTGACTGTAGCCAACTGGCACAAATCTGACCAGAGCAAAAAGACTATGGCAGGTTGGCAAAAATATCATTGTATCTTTTCTCTGTATGCATGGCCTGCTATCTAATTACCTTTCTTCCTGAAGAAAAAGAAAAAAAGAACCTTTGGAATCAAATCAAAAAAACCATTCCTTTATAATTATTTAAGGTTATGAAATACAGGAAGGATCTGCAATTTCATATCATTGCAATGTTTGTGACTTCATTTATTGTCTTCTAGGGCTTGTCCAGAGTCAGTTGCAAGAAATGGAAGTAGTATTTAAAACTAGGATTTCCTAACTTCAAGCCCAGCACTTTGTCCACTTCTTTATACTACAATCATAACTAATGAAAATGATAGAAGGCAAAAAATGCTTATGACTGCATTTGACAAAATGGAGATACATCTTATCCTTTACTAAATTACATGTTGGGGGACCAGATTTTCCAATCTTCTAAGAGCAAATAAAAATGCATTTATAATATTTTCCCCCATATTGCCATCATGTATAGTGTGCTGTGATATTCATGGTGTGGTAGCAAATTTGGTACAGTGAATGTGAGGGAGAGGGTGGAGTTATGATGATGGAGTAAAAGCAGGGACTTATATTCTAGAGCAGAAAAGCCCACAAAATGATAAAATAAAACTTATTTCTAGTCCAAGACACCCTGGCAGGTCAACAGGAAAATCTGTTGCACCACTCTGAGAGAAGAACCCAGCCCAGAGAGGGGCATGATGGCACAGATGGGGCTGGAGCAGACCTCAGGGCACTGAGTCATTGGTAGCAGTGGCAATTTCCAGACTTCTTAACCCAGAAATTCCAAAGACAACTTAGAAGGTCAGTAGGAAAAGTCTGCCAAACATGTGTGAGAGAGGACCTCAGCTTGGTCCCAACCTGAGGGCAGTGGTGGTGGTGGGCAGTGGCAGCAGCAGTAGCTACTTCTAGGGCTCTCAACCCACAGACAGTGGGGGGATAAAGCAGCCAGTCATAGGGAGATAACAGGGATCTCTTTGCTGGCATTGAGACATTGATTTTCTTGCTTTGTCCATGCTAGGATCTAGATTGTAGTCCTAGGTGGTGGTCCTGACTTGTCCTGGTGGGCTGAAGATTAGTGCTAGTGTGGAAGAGCTTGTGTCTGCAGTGGAGAGGGAATCCTCCTTACAGTTACAAGGGAGAAAAGAGTGTTTGAGGTTATTCACAGACCAAAGTAAAGACCAGGAGAGGAGTAAATACTTCTCCTTTGATCATATCACTTTGGAAAAGCTGAACATGTACAGGCTCCTGAAAGAAACTCTCAACACAGATGCACAAAACTCCTTAAGCTTAGGACAGTACACACACACACACACACACACACACACACACACACACACACAAACACACGCTAGAAGCAGAGGCCTGTCTTGACAAAGAGCTCTAAAGTCAGGTACTTAGCTGGGGAAATGAGCAAACAGTGGGGGAAAACAGACTACAATCTCACTTTAGTGACAAGGAAGATCAAAACATACAGCCAGAAGACAACAAAGTTAAAGTTCCTACACCCAATGCCTCCAAGAAAAATATGAATTAGTCACAGGGCATGGAGGAGCTCAAAAAGGATTTTGAAAGTCAAGTAAGAGAAGTAGAGGAAAAATTAGGAAGATAAATGAGAGTGATGCAAGAAAATCATGAAAAATGAGTCAACAGCTTGCTAAAAGAGACCCAAAAAACCAAAATGCTAAAGAAAATAACACCTTAAAAAAAGAATAACTCAAGTGCCTAAAGAGGTTCAAAAAGCCAATGAGGAGAAAAATGCCTTAAAAAGCAGAATTGGCCAGATGGAAAAAGGAGGTTCAAAAGCTCACTGAATAAAACAATTCCTTAAAAATTAGAATGGACCAAATGAAGCTTATAACTTAATAAGAAATCATGAAGCAAATTATAAATTATAAAGCAAAACCAAAAGAATGAAAAATAGAAGCCAATGTGAAATATCTCATTGGAAAACCAATTAACCTGGAAAATAGATCTAGGAGACATAATTTTAAAATTATTGCGCCACTTAAAGCCATCAGTTCAACTCTTGGGACCCAGCCCGTTAATGTGTATTAGATTTGAGAAAAATGTCATAGTTTGTAAGTGCTACAATGACAGAAATCTTTTTGGCAAAATAAGAACTGGGCAGCTCTTTTTTCTTTCATTACATAGAGAAAAGAGAAGCAAAATAATAGGAGTTGTTCTATTTCCTATCCACCGTCTATCTCCATTTTCATCTTTTCTAAGCAGAAGCTCTCTTTCTTTATCCTCCTCTTTTCCTGATTTAGCTACAAGACAAAAATTTTAAAATATGTCACTTATACGCTTCATCTTCTTTGATTCAGTCTGAGGTTTAGCATGTTGTTCTTAGAGCTCCATACCATACTTTTTGCATTCAAACTCCTTTATTCATTTTCAATTTCATCTTCTAGATGTGAATTTTTTTTTATTTTTTAGCGTTCTCTTTAGGTGTTACCCCACATTAACTACATTTCTCCCCTATTTTTAGATTTCTTTATTTTATTTCCTTAAGATTAAATCAAGTGTCTCCCACATCCTTTTTTTGGGTTGCCTTCACTTTTAGAATTCAGGTCATATGATCCTATCATTTCTCTAAAGACCACCAAATCTGCTTTCTCCCAATAAGCTAAGTGCTTTGGCTAGGAGTGACAGAAGGAAATTTACGATTGAAGAAAGAGAGTGAGAGAAACAAAACCCTCCAATAATTCAAGATACTCAAAAGTGGAATGTACTAGTCTGAGAGACAGTCTAGTGTGTTTGATCATTAATGTGCCTAATGTATGATTTTTAAATATATATATTTGAAAGTAAAGAGCTATATTTTAAAAAATGAAACCATTCAAATTAGGCACCTGAGGAGAGTGAAAGATAATGAGCAAAACACAGAAAAGGGAGTAAAGATTCACAATTTTGTTAATGGGATCATAGTTACTTTCCTATCTATGTTGGGCATAACTTTGGGTAGTGTAGTATTTTGTGATAACTACATTTTATGAGAATTTTTAGAGGATTTGGTAAAAGGGTGCTCCAATAAATGTTTTTTTTACCAGATCCAATAAAAGATCAAGGAAATTGCTAAGATATCTCAGATTATCTAAGATGCTGACGTTTATAGAGGCTTAAGCAGCTCCCAGACCCCAGACTAGGTCTACAAAGAAAACCAACACACATAAACATGCTTTATGTAGTGGTTAATTTTTCTGGATTTAATTTACTTTTTTAAAAAAAAAGGAGTAGTCTCCTCAGAAGAAGGGCTTGACAGTAGGAGAAAAAAAAAACTCTGTCACACCACTGGTGAAGACAGGGAAATAGAGAACTCTGAAGAAGGATATAAGAAGAATTTATCTACAAATGTCTATCAAAAGTCATATATGATGGGAAAGTGAGAAAATAAGGCAACTACATTCTATAGTCAGGTTTTCAGAGCTATAATGGAACTTAGGGATCTATAATTTCAAGTTTCTCTTTTCAGAATTGAAAAAAACTGAAGCCTTAGGTGGTTGCATAAATCTCTTACAATCTATTTTCTATCCACTGTCTATTTCCATTTTCATCTTTTCTAAGCAGGAGCTCTATCTCTCTTTTTATCCTCCTCTTTTCCTGATTTAGCTACAAGAAATTTTTTTAAAATATGTCCCTGATATGCTTCATCTTCTGTGATTCATTCTGATGTGAATAATGGATTCAATTCATTTACAATTAGTAGGTATACCCGAACTGAGGTTGGCTGACCAGTCCAGTGTTATTTCCATTGTACCATGCTACCCTTAATTACATTGGGAAAGAGAAAAGGAATAAAGGAAGGAAGGAAGGAAAGGAGGAAGGAAGGAAAGGAGGAAGGAAGGAAGGAAGGAAGGAAGGAAGGAAGGAACG
>JAQQSW010008261.1:0-13518 GCA_028646575.1 Pseudocheirus occidentalis
GTTTCCACAATATTAAAATTGTTTCTTCTTGACAGCTTGTAATAATTTCTCCTTGATCTGGGAACTCCAGAACCTGGCTAGAACATTCCTAGGAGGTTTTTTTAGGTATCTTTTTCAAGAGGTGATCAGTGAATTCTTTCCATTTCTATTTTGCCCTCTGGTTCTAAAATATCAGGACAATTTTCTTTGAGAATTTCTTAAAGGATGATTACTAGATCATTTTTGGATCATGGCTTTCAGGTAGTCCAATAATTTTTAAATTGTCTCTCCTGGATCTATTTTTCAAGTCAGTGTTTTTTTTTTAAATGAGATATTTCACATTGCCTTTGATTTTTTACATTTATTTGGATCTGTTCAATAGTATCTTGATTTCTCATAAAGTCATTAGCTTCCATTTGCTCCAATCTAATTCTGAAGGAATTATTCTCTTCAGTGACCTTTTGAAATTCTTTTTCCATCCGGCAAATTCAGCTTTTTAAGGCATTCTTCTCATTGGCTTTTTGGGCCTCTTTTGCCATTCGAGTTAGTCTTTTTTTAAGGTGTTATTTTTTTCAGTCAGGTTGATGACTCTCTTTTAATGATTTTCTTGCATCATTCTCATTTCTCTTCCCAATTTTTCCTCCACTTCTCTTATTTGGTATTCAAAATACTTCTTAAGGTCCTCTATAGCCTGTAACCAATTCATATTTTTCTTGGAAGCTTTTGGTGCAGGTGTTCTGACTGTGTTGACTTCTTCCTGTTCCATGCTTTGATACTTTTTGTCCCCCAAAAAAGAATTTAAAGTTGGATGGCAGTGCTAGCTTTGCTTCCTTTGCTTGCTCCTGTTGACAGTCAATCACTTGATTTTTGAGCTCTTTGCCACAGTAGGAGAGCTTTGTCCCAAACTGCTGGGGTTTTCACAACTACCAGAGCTATTAGGAGGCTGCCATCTCTACAGCCCCCACCAGCTTTGGCTCACTTGTCCCACACCTCAGGATCACCACCCAAGACTGCGATCCAGACCCAGGCAGGTTAAAGCAAGAGCAATTATCCCTCTGAATGGTAACTTGGCCCCCCTGCAATC
This sequence comes from Pseudocheirus occidentalis, assembly GCA_028646575.1. NCBI lineage: Eukaryota > Metazoa > Chordata > Mammalia > Diprotodontia > Pseudocheiridae > Pseudocheirus > Pseudocheirus occidentalis. The sequence continues at coordinate 1,064 of JAQQSW010008261.1, forward strand.
TGCAGGCTGGGAGCTCTGGTGGAGCCACGTGGAAGCAGCTGCAGGGCCACCACTTCCACTGCTTCTGGCTCTAGGGACAGAGGAACGGACCTGCCCCTCCATTTCTCCCCCCATATCAGTCAAGTTCCACTGACCTTTCACTTTGTTTTTGGTATTTATGGGTTCATAATTTTGGAAACTGCCACAGTTGCTGGTGTTCTGCTCTCCTGAATGCTCCAGCCAGCTGATACAGGCTACCTTGGGGCTAAAACTGTAGGTTCATGCAGGGCTTGTCTTGGCTCCCAGCCTGTTGAGATGAACCCTTCCTGTCTGCCTACCAGGCTGCCTTCAGTGGGAGCTTTGTTTCTCTGTCACTTTGTGGGTTCTGTAAATCTAAAAATTTTTAAGTCATGTTTTATAAGCATTTGAGGTGGTTATGGGGGGAGCTATGGAGTTTTTCTGCTTCTATGCCACTGTCTTGACTCCACCCATACATAGACTTTCAACTAAAGTATCTATAACATGGGTGAAGTAGACTTGGTCCTTAGGAGATCTGAGTTTTAATAAGGTTCTGGCTTCATCACTACCTACCTGGGTGTCTTTGGGTAAATCATTCCCTCTTCCAGGCTTCCAAAGCACCACAGGACCATAAACTGAGAACTGGGAGGGACCTTAGAGGTCATCTAGTTCTACCCTTTCATTTGACAGATAAGGAAACTGAGACCTGAGGAGGTTTAGTTACTTGCCCACCATCATACTGGTCGTAACAGAGATGGGATTTCAGCTCAGTTCTTCTTCCCCTCTCCAAGCCAATGCTCTTTATACCATACAATGTTGGAAAATGAGGCATTTCTGGCATAGGATGTCCTCTAAATCTGTAATTCTACAATGGTTTCTGTTCTAAAATTCTACTGTTCCACACCACAGCATTTTAGAGTTCCAATGTTTAAAGTCCCATTTTTCGTCAACACTCAGCTCAAGCACTACCTCTACATGAAGTCCTTTCTGTTCTCTTCAATTGATGGAACTCTTACTCTTAGAAACTTGCATTATATACATATAAATGTCTATACACATATATATTCTGTATATACTTACACTGCATATCTATGTTTTGTCTCCCCTTCAAAGATTAAGCCTCTTAACAAAAGGTATCATTTTGCTTTTCTTTTGGTATTCCCAAAACCTAGCATGGTGCCCAGCACACTCTGGTTTAATGGAGGCTTTGTAGACTCCTGGACTTCTTTTGCATTAGATCAAGAATGGAGACAGTCTTGATGTCTGTTGAGCTGAACTGTGTGTTGCTCCCAATAGGAATAAGGACAGGGACTACACTTGTGATTTCATCAATATAGCAAACTGTTAGATGAGGAAACTCCCTCTGCCAATGAAGGTCAACACCTTCTCTACAAACCCAAAGCCTTCCTAATTCCATCATTATTTGAGAGAATCAGTCTCCTGGAAGTATTTGGGTGAGAGATTTAGGCAGGGCAATGACCATAACTCCCGTAGGACAAGCATGGGGGGGAGTTAAACGCAGGTGGATTTCTATATCATTCTGGATTCATGAATATTTCCTTGTCATTCTAACAGAATCACTTTTCTGCACAGAATCAGAGCTTAACATCACTCCAGAGAATGCCTGTTTCTTTATGTAACAAATCCTTTGAAGTGGCATTAAAGTTACACTTGAATGTACGGTATTTTCATTTCATTTATTAATTCACATCGGCTGTTCTCTCTAATCTCCACATCACGGCACAAATCCTTTTCACGCTCTGTTTCCTGTGTACAGCAGCCTCCCGTGTTCAGGGTCCTTCTCCCATCATGATTACAAATTACCCGGAAATGCACATGCCACCCCTTCATCCCCACCTCACAAACTGCAACAATATAGCTCTTGTTTTGTTTGTTTTTATTAAAATTGCTTGTAAGACAGAAACACATCACAGTGAGTTATGAAGGATATTAAGAAGATCAAGAATGTGAACTCTTGAGAGGATTGCCTTGCATTTCTACTTATATCCTCAGCTTTTAGCCAGTGCTATGTATACAATAACTGTCTAATAAATACTTTTTCATTCAGTCATTCACAAAGTGGGCATTAAATAATAAATAACATTACTTTGTTTTAGGCTTCCCAGATTTGACATGGTTTTTATTTTTTCTTTTTCTCCCAGCAATCTCATCTACTCTCCACCAAATATTTTGACTTTATTTCCCCCCTACTTTCCAAACTAGAGTATTTTCACACAATTTATGTTGCTACCAAACTGAGACATATGTTGGGAGTCTGGTTGGAATTTTTGGACTTGAACAACCCAAAAACTACAGAATTCTAAGTTTTGCATAGTGGCAAGTTCGAGGCCAGGATTGTCATCAAATTCAAATGGTAGGGTTTAGAGCCCTGAAGTATTGCAAATGGGTGGAGAGGGTAGATGACTAAGCCCATGGAGTGGGGATGGGTGGGGAGTACAGAAGGCTTAAACCCATGTTTTGCCAAGGCAAGTGTTTAGAGTCTGAAGAACCAAGGTTTGAATCCCGACTTTGGTACTTAATATGATCTTGGGAAAGTTACTAGTATAATGGATTAAGGAAATTATTCCTCTTTCCCCAGATTAGGTGCTTTAATAAGCATGGAATCATATCAGAGAAGAATGCCAACTATGGACTCTAGAACAGACTTCCAAGATGTGAAGTAGCAGGAGTTGTGAGTTACCCTTTTACCGCACTAGTTCTTGGCATGTGTGCCATCCTGTCATTGTATTCTAAGTTTGAATCCTCTCTTTCCATGGATAATACATATATTTGTGGGAAAAGATGTTCCAGGCCTTGGGAGAGAAGGAATATTTTGTACCAACTATTCTCATTATATCATCTTAATAAATGCCCTTACTAAAAATGAATCAAGTTTACTGACTGATTGTTAATATAAAGTACACCAATGGGGACTCAAGAGCTATAATATTAAGAGTACAAGACTTCAGGGTTATTGCTAGAATTTAAGAGCCACCTTTCCCCTTGAGAGAGAAGCAAATCTCCCCTACAAATGTGATGTGGTGGAGATAGATTAGAAGGGGTTCATACAGTAAGGCCACAAAGCTAGTCCATTTCATCAGTTAGACATTGGGCAGTTACTAAGTCTTTCTTACTATGCACCACGTAATGTGCTCAGCACTAGAGATATAGATAAAAGTAATATCACAGTCAAGTTAAGTCAATGAAAAATTATTAAATGCCTAATATATGGGGCGGCTAGGTGGCGCAGTGAATAGAGCACCGGCCCTGGAGTCAGGAGGACCTGAGTTCAAATCCGGCCTCAGACACTTAACACACACACACACACACACACACACACAAACTAGCTGTGTGACCTTGGGCAAGTCACTTAACCCCAACTGTCCTCCAAAAAAACAAAAAACAAAAAAACAAAACAAATGCCTAATATATGCCAGGAACTGGCTAACCACTAAAGATACAAAGAAAGGCCAGGGAAAAAAACAGGCATGGCAAAATCAGATTCTATTGAAAGAACAAAGAAGGGGGTTATGGGTCATGAGGCAGGAAAAAAGATGGACTGACAAAATATTTCTATTAAATAAATCTATTCTGGATTTCCTAAAAATGGACGTGTAGTACTTAGTGATAGCAAGATCAAGGTAAAACCATTTCTATGTGTAGCTAAGATAGAGTGTAGGAGGGGATCATGTGAAATGAGTAGGTTGAAAAATAGGAAAGTTAGAGTGTTTGATGGAATATCAACATATATTCCCAGTATGAAGGCAGGAACTGGGGAAGAAAGACCATAGGCTGGGCACTGAACTCATTGAGGAAAGAGGAAGTATCCTGAAGGGTTGGTAGATAATAGTCACTAGAACAGTGGTTCTCAAGCTTCGTAATGCCACAACCCTTTAATACTCGTATGTGGGCATATGTGCAAGTGGGCAGACCCTCCTGGAGACGGATAGAGGAGCAGTGTCTCGGTTCCTAAGACCATCAGAAATATGTGTTTTCCGATGGTCTTAGGCAACCCCTGTGAAAGGGTTGTTGGACCCCCAGAGGGGTCGCGACCCACAGGTTGAGAACCACTGCACTAGACTCTCGATGTGGTGGTAAATGTGTGCTGGATGTATATCTCCTCCTCAAAGAATGAGATATTGCTGAGAGTTATGGTGGAAGAAGACTCTGGAAATGACAATGAGGAGCCAGGGAGGAAGGGATATTCTAATTCTTCCACTATGACCAGTGAGTGGGGTCTGAAGGGGGGCAGAGGGAAATATCTGAAACTGCAAGTGTAAGAGGGGGTGGCCAAGGAGGGTATTTAATCAAGAGTGATCCAGGACTCAGTGAAGGCCAGAAGGAGGAGGAGTAAGCAGCAGGTTAGAGATGAAAGCCAGTTTGTTGAAGATGGGATTTGCATCTCAGAGAACCCAGTGGAGGGGGGAGGGTTGGTGTGTAGTGGGACATTTGGGTGAGATGTTTGAGAGGTTTGGGAGTAAGGAAGCAGACAAGCAGGAGGGGCTGGGAATGAGATTTCTACAAGGCCATCCAAGGGTTCAGAATCACTGGAAGGTTAGAGCAAGAAAAGGGAAGGGTGTTCTTCCCACTGAGGAATGAATTTAGGTAGAGGTGTATCCCTGGTGAGGTCTGTGGAGAGAGACTATTCCAAGGTCTCCCTAGACATCCAGAGTTGCAGCTGGTGATGATGCTGCATCCAAGGAGGTCCAGGAGGCCAGATTGAAAACAGGCAGCAGCCAGCACAAGTATGGCCTGTCATGGTCAGGAGAGGAAGCAGGAACTGACCATATGGGATGTCTATGGTTTGAGAAAAGCCGGTGGAGAGCTGGGTAAGTTCCTGAGGCAAAGTCAGCCTGGATCCAGGGCCAACAGGGTTGCCTGGGACGTTCTGAAGGGAAGAGACCAGGGCTGAGAGAGTGGTCCAGAGCTGGACTGATACAGGCCCCTAATCTATGCTCTTCCTTTTAGAGATATGGAAACTGAAGGAAATGGATGTTAAGTGACCTGTCCAAGACCATTCAGGTTGGAGGGTGTCAGAGTCAGGAGCTGAACCCAGGTCTTCTGACTGAATTGAGCACCATCTCCATCATTGCAGCTTCCTCTCTCTGGACCTCCTTGGCCTGTTGTTTGACAAGAGGAGCTTGACCTAAATGACCTCTCCATCCTGTGAGCTAGAGAAGCCTCAGGAACCGAAGAAGCAGGAGGACAGAGCTTGGCAGGGAAGTAGCCACTGGCCCAGGCTCAGCGGCATGAACCCCTCCCATCTTGATGAGCATCTGCTGAGCCCAAGCCTGGCCTTGGGACCTGAGGGTCATGGGGACTGTGGGCACAGCAGGGCCCTGAGAGCACGAGAATCAAGGAGACAGAGCTCACTGTGGAGACGCCTGCGGATGATTGCCAAATCCTAAACCCCATTAAATCATAGGAAGAGGAGTTAGGAATGATGACAGCTGACATTTCCTCAGTCTTAAGGTTTACAAAGTACTTTACATCCATTATCCTCCACGCAGCTGCCAAAATAATTTTCCTAAAGCGTAGGTCTAAGTCCTTTCTCCTCTCTCTCTCTCTCTCTCTCTCTCTCTCTCTCTCTCTCTCTTTCTCTCTCTCTCTCTCCCTCTCTATCTCTCTCTGTCTTCTCTGTCTCTCTCTCTTCCTTTATCCCCTCTGTTTTCTCTGTCTCTGTCTCCTCTGTCTCTGTCTCTGTCTGTCTCTGTCTCTCTTTGCCCCTCTCTCTTCCCTCTCTCTCTTTCTGTCTCTCTCTCTCTGTCTCTCTCTCTCTTTCTCTGTCTCTCCCCCTCTCTCTGTCTCTCTCTCTGTCTCTCTCTTCTCTCTCTCTGTCTGTCTCTCTGTCTCTTTCTCTGTCTCTCTCTCTGTCTCTCCCTCTCTCTCTATCTCTCTCTCTGTCTTCTCTCTCTCTCTTCCTTTATTCCCTCTGTTTTCTCTGTCTCTGTCTCTCTGTCTCTCTCTGTCTCTCTGTCTCTGTGTCTCTCTGTCTCTGTCTCTCTCTCTGTCTCTCTCTCGGTCTCTCTCTATCTCTTTCCCCCTCTCTATTTCCCCCCCTCTCTGTCTCTCTCTCTCTCTGTCTCTCTCTATCTCTCTTTCCCCCTCTCTATTTCCCCCTCTCTCTTTCTGTCTTCTCTGTCTCTGTCTCTGTCTCTCTGTCTCTGTCTCTCTCTATCTCTCTTCCCCCCTCTCTCTTTCTGTCTCTCTGTCTCTGTCTCTGTCTCTCTTCCTCTATCCCCTCTGTCTCTGTCTCTTTCTATTTCTCTTTCCCCCTCTCTCCTCCCCCCTCTCTCTTTCTGTCTCTCTGTCTCTGACTCTGTCTGTCTTCCTCTATCCCTTCTGTCTTCTCTGTCTCTCTCTGTGCCTCTGCTCTGTCTCTCTCTATCTCTGTCTGTCTCTCTGTCTCCCTCCCTCTCTCTCTCCCCCCACCCTCTCTTTTCTCTTATTTAATTCGATCCCATTAGTACTAATGAAGTGCCTACTACTAAGTGCTAGGCACCCCACTAAGGCATAGAGAATGATAAATGCCAAAGCTAGTAGAGCTAGCTTTGCATTTGCCTGGAAGACCAAGAGCTCTGGATCAGTGTTGAGGGTTTCACAGACAGTCTATCTCACAGGTTCCCAGGGTCAGAGACGGCGTGAATGCAGCTTGCTGTTGTTCAGTCATTTCAGTCCAGCTTTTTGTGACCCCATTTGGGGTTTTCTTGGAAAAGATACTGGAGGGGTTTGCCATTTCCTTATCCAGCTCATTTTACAGATGAGGAAACTGAGACAGAAAGGATTAGGTGACTTGCCCAGGGTCACACAGTTAGTAAATGGCTGGGACCAGATTTGAACTAAGGAAGAAGAGTCTTCCTGACTTGAGGTTCAGAGCTCTATCAGCAGGAACACTGAGCTGCCTACTGCGGATACAACCGTACACATGAAACAGCCCCTATTCCCAAGGAACTTACATTCTATTAGAGAGAAAATGGTAGGTCAGGAAAACATTTAATACAAAATATAAACAAAGCTTAATGTTTCTCTTCTTTCTGTTCCTCCTGTGCTTGTGGACATGTACAGACAGCACTCATTCTCACTGTGAGGCAGCAGATACCCAGAAAAGCCAGCTGACTCTGGAGTAAAAAGACTCAGGATTAATGTTCATTCCCTGTGTGCCCTTGAAAAAAAAAATCTCTTGCCTCAGTTTCCTCCTCTGTAAAATGAAGGAGCTGGCTTAGATCCAGCCTCTGGGATGCCTTCTCACTCTGAACCTGTGAGCAGCACCCTTGGATGTCAGTAACTATGGGCAAACTGAGACATCTTCAGTCCAGCTCATGGCACAGCCGACTACAAGCATGAGGCTTCTCAGCCAGAGACTACTGGTTCTGGTGGCAGGTAAGTACCACCAGGAGGGGCCGCTGCATGTGTGGAAGAGAAGAAGCTCCAGGGCTTCTGACAGCTTGGGAATGGACGGGAAAGAACAGGCCAGTGGAGCAGTATGGGAGGAGCAGAAAGCCACATTAGCCTTCTGGGGAAAAGCAGAAAAGGGTCTAAAAGGAAAGAAATTAGGCAAAGGCAAAGAAATTAGCATGTATACTCATACACACACACACTCTCTCACACACGCACTCACACATACACTCACACTCTGTCACACACTCACACACACTCCTCACCTCTGCCTATTGACCTCCTGGGCTTCCCTTCAGTCTCACCTAAAATCCCATCTTGCACAGCAAGCCTTTCCCAGGCCCTCTTAATTCTAGCACCCTCCCTCTGTGGACTTATCTCTATTTATCCTAGCAATATTGTTGTATATTTTGATTTGCATGCTTGCAAATCAATTGGTTGCATGGTTTGCATAGATTGTAAGCTCCTTGAGGGCAAGAACTGTCTTTTGCCCCTTTTTATATTTCCAGTGCTTAGTACAGTGCCTAGCTGGTAGTAGGTGCTTAAGGAATGCTTACTGATTGATTAGGAGTTGAAAGTAGGCTTTCCTTACTCCAAGAAGGTAAGCCCCCAAGCCAGCAGGCCAAGGGGCCTCTCTGAAATGGCCAGTTGCTTCGCCCTTCAAAGATCATAGGATCAGAAGTAGAAGGACATTGGAAATTGGCCAGCCTTATCTTACAAAAGGAGAAACTGAGGCTGGAGAAGGGGGCATGATTTGCCTAGGTCAGCAGAGTGGCAGAGCTGAGATCCAGACAGGCGTCTCTGACTCCAGAGATGATGCTCCTGACCCAGTGCCCCAGCTGCCTTGGCCCTTCCCCCATCACCTCTACCTTAGGCTGTGGTCCCTTGGGTTTCCTTTAGAGAAACTCCTGACTCTCAGTCCTGGCCTCCTCTCAGCCCCTTCTCCTCGGGGGCTTTTCTGGCGCTTCACAAGCAGTAGTCTTTCTTCGTGCAGCTGTCAGACCTTTTATCATCTGCTTCCATTTGTTTCTAGGCTTATCACAAGAGGGAGGCTGAACTGCCCGCTTCTAAAGGCCTTTCATTCTTACCTCTCAGCACCATTCTTGTCCTCTCCCAGCATCCACTGGCTGCTAGCCTAGTGTGGCTCAGAGACATCTTTGTTTGGCTGGAAGATGAATCAGAGATAGACTCAAATGTCTCTTTTCCAGGTGAGCTCAAGATCTAATGTCAGCAGCAGAATAGAGCATTTGGGGTAGAGCATTGATGAAAAAGAGCGTAGGTTTTTATTCCTTCTTTTTTTGTTTTCCTCTTAAAGTAGGACACCTTAGTAACAAGGCGATGTGGAAAGAATGCTGGGTGGAAAGACCCAGGTTCTAGAGCAAGCTAAGCAGAGGCATCTAAAGGGGTGCAAGCAAAACAAGCTATTTTACAAATGAAAAAAACTGAGGCCAGAGAGGTTAAAGGACTTTTAACAAGTCACACCCTGACACTCTGTGACCTGTGGAAAATGTTCTTAACCTCTCTGGTCCTCAGTTTCTTTATTAGTAAAATGAGGTATTAGACTAGATCAGATTCTCTCTCAATGGTCTCTGTGATTTGAGAGACTGAATTAGATAATGACACTTGGAATGAGTCATCTCACCTGCTCTGGGAGACTTGGCAACTCTCTAAGACTGGGAAGAGTTTTCTTTTAATCTACTGCTCTGAGATTCAGTTTCCACATCTGTCAGATGGAGACATAGCATCTTTCCATCAAAGTAGCTTGCACCCCAACTATCAATGGCAGTCTTAGAGATTATCTATAGATTCTTAACCTCAAGTCTATGAACTTCATTCTTTTAAAGTCTGATAGCTATATTTTAATGTAATGGATGTCCTTTGTATTCCTATGGATTTTAAGTTATGCATTTAAAAGTTTTCTTGTGAGAAGAGATCTATAGGCTTTACCAGATTGCCCAAGCTGTCTATGGCACAAAAAGAGAAGGTTAAGAAACCCGGGTTAGATGTTTTCAAAGGTCCCCTCAAGCTCTCATTCTACAAGTCCTTGTAGCCAATTAAATATCACAGAACTCGAGACAAATACTGTCTTATCACCTGTCTTCAATTTGATGTAGTTAGTTCATTTTTTCCTTTGACCAAATTTCTTTTTTATATTTCATTATTTTATTTTAATAGTATTTTATTTTTTCCAATTACATATAAAAATAATTTCTAACATTTATTTTTCAATAGTGAACTCTAATTTTTTCTCCCTCCCCTTTTCCTTCCCTAAAACAGTAAACAGTTTAATATACATTATATATATGTATATATATATATATATATATATATACGCCATCATGTAAAACATATTTCATATTAGTCATGTTGTGAAAGAAGAAAGACCAAAAGGAAAAAAATCCACAAAAATACAATGAAAGCAAAAATAAGTATACCTGGATCTGCTTTAAGACTCCATCAGTTCTTTGTCTGGATGTGAATAGCATTTTCCATTGAGTCCTTGGGAATTGTCTTGGATTGTTGTATTGCTGAGAAGAACTGAGTTATTCATGGTTGATCATCAAACAGTGTTGTCACTGTGTACAATGCTCTCTTGGCTCTGCTCATTTCACTTTGTGATGCATTTTATCTTTAACCAAGAGTTAGGCATCCCTGAATCTGATCTCTGGTCCAGAATTCCAAGTGTGACACCATCTCAACTCATGGTTCATTGTTTCTTGGTGCAAGTTCTCTGAATTTCTATATACAAAACTGAAGCCATAAGCACCTTTCCTGATTCTCTTCCTTGTTATTTTCTCCTCTGAATTATTGCAGATTTCTCCTACATGGTGTCCTTCATGCAGATTTAAGTTAATAAGTGTTAATAGGAATATTTATGGATCTTGTATATTTAAAGCTTTGACAAGTTAAAATTACATTAAAACTTTTGGGACACCTTCTTACTTCTTCCTGGGACATGTCTGAGGTCTTCTGTAATATCTATTTTCATGGTTTCCTCTGGATTTTTTCTTTTTATCCCTTAAATTTCCACACAATACAAGGGTTAAAGAGATTGTCTTCTTTTCTCCATCAGGAATCTATTGATGAGAGTCTAATACTCCAAATCTGTGAAGTGCTCTGTCCACCAATGGATATTTTAAAGCAGTGACCAATAGGTCACTTGACAGGCTTAACACCAGTCAATGAACATACAGTTTAGCTTATGGAATTCCAGGAGTGTTTAATGAGAACTAAAAAGTGCACAGAGTTTTCAAGTACAGGGGAAAATTCTTGTTCAATAACCAACATATAAACCTATTATGACTTTAGAGGATAATTAAATATACAAGATTTATGAATATTCCTGAAAAGAGAATGAATATTGGTCCCTGGCTCTGGTCCTAGTTTGGGAGTCTCCCAGGGAGCCAGTGGAGAGGATTGGAAGAACCAAACTGAACTGCCACTCAATTTCCAGGAGAATGAAGGAGTATTAAGAGGAAACTCATTACTACTCTGACCACAAGGAATGTAAGAGACAGACAGAAAGACAGAGAGAAAGGCAGAGACAGAGACCAAGAGAAAGATAAAGTCAGAGAAATAGAGAAAAAGACACAGAGAGAGACACAGAGAGAGACACAGAGATCAACAGAGATAATGACAGAGAGACAGAAACAAAGATAAAAAGAGACAGAGACAAAGAGAGAGAGAGACAGACACAGAAGGCAAGGAGAGCCGTGCTTACTTCTACTTTTAAACCCTCCAGAAAGGGGAGAGAAAGATCACAAGAAAACTCCCTATTATTTCCTTTGTGACCATTTCAAATATTTTTTTCTTGGTAGAATCTAAGTCATAGACAATATTATACTTTCTGTATTGTAAACTTTTAGCATCAGTTCTGATAGTCAGTGGAGCCAATATGCTCTTCTTTTCCACAGAATGAGTCATCTTAGAATCAAGGAGATACTGCCCTGCTGACATCAGAACATTGTTTCCTCAATCCAATCAACAGGACTCCTAGGAGTCCATTATGGTTCTAGCTGGAGCCAAGTGATGGAGGAGCAAGTCATTATGACCCCTGCATTCCAAACAGCTAGATGACAGCTTCCTGTCCCTTGATAATCTTGATATTTTCAAGGATGGTGGAGTAGGCAACTTCCTAATGCAATTTCCTGTTGGCACATATCCTAAAAAAAAAACCTTTCTTTATTCAAGATCACTTCATCCTTTGCTTAAAGTACATGATACTGCCAGGGTGAGCTATGTTCCAGTATAATGGTTTTAGCCTTTTCAAGAATATGGTCATTTTTTAACATTAAAAACAAATAAACTACCCTCCATCCCCCTCCCCTACACATACGTATAAGAAAGTGGTATTGTTGATATGTTGTTGGAGAAAATGCACAATGGCAAAGTTCTTCCATGAATTCAGTAGCACATTTAGAATAATTTGCATTTGATTAATCACAACAACATTTATATTCCATTTAATTTAATTCAACGATCATTTTTTTGGCATCTACCCTTTACCAGGCACAGCACTAGCTACCAAGGATACAAAGGCAAAAGTCCCTCTCCTTCAAGAGTCTGCATCCTAACGGAGATTTCATTCTATATACATTTGATTGAAAGTCATGCATATGTGTGAAAAGCATTTTAAAAACTTGTCCTACTGAATATCACCAACCACTTCTATTTGCTCCTTCTTCCAAGAGCTGCTAAACAGTTTTCTCCAAACTTACTAGCACTTTTTCACACGTCATCCACCCTTTTAGAACATGAGCTTCTTGAGACAGGGCTACCTTGACTCCGTTCTCCCACTAGATTTGGATGACTCTGGAGGAGAGTTTGAGGCTAGTGACTTTACACAACCCTGACTCACTTAAATCCAATTCATTTGCTAGTCAATAAATGACTCTCCTGATTTCAGTGGTCCTCTTCCAGAATGAAGACAGTCTATGAATAGTAGTAACTGCCCCACTGGGGGCCTAGTTTCAGTTGGGTAACCCAGTTCCTTCCTTCCTTCCTCCCTCCCTCCCTCCCTCCTTCTTCTTTCCTTCCTTCCTTCCTTCCTTCCTTCCTTCCTC
>JAQQSW010008262.1:0-13518 GCA_028646575.1 Pseudocheirus occidentalis
GAGGGGAGGGGAGCATTTATTAACTCTCTTCTATGTGCCAGGCACGGTGCTAAGTAGCTTACGATTGTGTTCATTCAAACACAAGTCTTCCTTATGCTACCTAGCATAGTATTCCTTCCATTCTACCATAATGCTTCTGACAATATGACTATGATAACTATTACTACCACTTCTTCTACTGCTACTCTTCTTAATCATAGATGAAAATGGTATGGAAGCAAGAGAAAGTACATGGCATTCCAGATGTCCTGTCAGCCACTGGATGCTTTCTGTGTACCTCCAGAGGAAGCATTCTGATACTTAAACTATAAAAAGCACTCATGCTATCCACTTGTACAATAGTCCATAGACTATCAAACTTGATGAGAATGAATGAATGATGCCCATGCTGCTAAAATCATTCAATTCCTCTACTCAAAAATTTTCGGTGTCTCCCCACTGTTCGGTGATTCCCCACACCAAATAAGATGTGAATCCTGACTGAGGCCCCAGCTTTCTGAATTGTCTTGTCCTCATTTCCTTCACTTCTTTCCAGGTGCACCTCATGACTCTTTAGATTTGTATTTCCATCTATTCCTTCACAGCTTTCTCATTTGAAGATTCCAATCCAATAAATCATTTATTAAGAACATCCTCTATTCCAGGCACCAGACTAAGGGCTAGGATTACAATCAATAAAAAGAGATACAGTTTCTGCTCTCAAGGAGTTTATAATCTAATGGGGGTGTGGAGTGTGACAAGACAGAAAAAGAGATAGGAAATAGGGTGGGGTAGACAGCAGGGACACGGAGCAATCTTGTTTTATGGAGTTGAAAAAAAAAAAAACAGGAAGCCAAAGGATGCAGAGTGAAATGAGCTCCCAAGTCCAATCTCTGGCCTCCCAAAAGGAAAGCACTGGGAGGAGTGTGGTACTCTACCCTCCAGGACTCTTATCAGAGTGGAGAGGAGGCTAAAGAGGAGGGTCCGTCAAGGTCTGAGTTAGCAGCTTGATGGTGAGGTTAGACATGATGAGCTGATTCTGGGAGGGGCATCACATTTTGGGAAAGCAGAAAAACCAGAAATGGCAGCACATGCCAGAGAATGATTTCTCTTCTTCCTTCTCACCTGCTCACCCTCTCTCTCCTCCTCCTTCCCCTGCCGCTCCTCCTCTCATTCATTGGTCAGTTCCTCCTAGAACCTCCATTCTATGAAAGAACTCCATTCAAGCAGGTCCTCCCCTTCATTCCTCTCCCAACTACAGTCCAGACTCCTTTCTCCACCACTCTGTTCATTCTCCCCATGAACTCCCAGCTTCTTTTTCCATTTGTTTCTTCTCCCATTAGAATGTAAGCTTATTAAAGCAGGGAGTCTCTTTTGACTCGTGTTTGTATTAACAATGCTTCACCGGTACATATAAGCACTTTTAATAAGTATGAGTCAGGCGTCCTTTACCTGGCCTACACCTCTGCCAAAGCAGACCACTCCACACTCCGATTCTCAGTGTGTCCTATGCAGGGGTATGCTGGATTCAGCTCAAATCAACACAAGGGAGCCAATTGTTATATTTTCCGTGTGAGCATTTGTGTCTTGGAAATCAGCAAACTCTACAAATCAAGCTTGATTTGTTGTTTTGTGGATTTTCTAGATTTGATAAAGGCATGGAAAATGTTAATAAATTAGATTAATTTTTTAAGAGTCCATTTGGGGAGGGGGAAGAGTTGTATACATTTACCAACTTGCTTCTGGCCCATCGCCACATTTGACATTTAGATTGTACTTTCACTTTTGAGGTGTACTTTGCATCCATTCCTTCATTTGAGCTTCTCCACAATCTTGGAGGGTAGGTACTATCAATGTGATTATTCCTGTTTGTCTTAGAAACCTTAGGATCTATGGAATTCATCAATGTCCAGTTGAAGTACAAAACAAGATAGTCTTCTCCTTAATGCCTTCATCCAAGAGAAAGTTTCTTTCAGTCAAATGTAGAAGTAGGTGCAATCAAGGGAACTGTATTGCCATTGGTCAAAGAGTTGGTCATATGCATGCATTTGTGGGCACTGATGATGTGGGAATTTGTTGGACTGTGCATATTCCTTTCAAGTGTTTTTTTGTTTTGTTTTGTTTTAGTTAAGAGTAAGGTGGGAGGAGAATGCAAATACTTATTAATTTTTGTAAAGTATTTTTTAAAAGTTGGTCATACCCCAGAGGCTTGGGTAAAAACAGGAAGCAATTCTGAAGTTGGCATTCCAGTGGCAAAGCAGCCCAGTGGTGGGGCAGTTATATCTTAGTCCCTAGGAGGGAATCATTTGAGGGTGAGTGGGGAAGAGAAAGAACTTTTGTCTTGTCCCCTCCTAGACCAGAAGATAGTCTTGTGAACTATGAAAAAGCAGAAGATTTGGGACTTCCTTTCTGGGATTGTTTGTGTCCCTGGAGTAGTTATGGTAGATGGCAAATGGCAGGTGTTGAGAGACACACTGGAGATGGGCATTCCAAGAAGCCCAAGCAGAAAGCAGCTCCATCTCTCAGGGGAATTTAATGAGGACTCCATGAAAGGGAAGGAGGACTTCCAATAACACCAAGCTCTGAGGCATCCTTGTGTCACTTGGGTGCTATTGGTTTGAACACGTTTGCACCTCGACTCAACATGTATTTGTGAGATAGTATGCTAAACTTGGGGGTGGTATGTGTGAATGCTTTGTAATAACTATGAAAAACAGGATTCAAACCCAGCTCTAAATTGAAGATTCAGCACTCTAGACACTGTGTGCCTCTCAATGGCTTTGCCTCTCCTATCTTCCATGCCCCATACCTGGAATGGAATCCCCTTTCACTTCTCTGGAAGACCATTCATTTCTTGAAGATCTAGATGATAAGACAAGGTGGAATTCCCCTTCCAGGGCCTTAGTTCTTTTTTTGTTTTGTTTTGTTTTTTTGCTTTTTGGAGGGCAGTTGGGGTTAAGTGACTTGCCCAAGGTCACACGGCTAGTTTTTTGTGTTAAGTGTCTGAGGCCGGATTTGAACTCAGGTACTCCTGACTCCAGGGCCGGTGCTCTACTCACTGTGCCACCTAGCCGCCCCTCCCAGGGCCTTAGTTCTAAAGGAAAGAAAGATGACTTGGACTTCATTTCTTGAAGGTGTGTCAGAAGAAAATGGTACAAGGCTGCCAGGATGTTCTCAAGGGCTTTCAGAAGAACTTTGGAATCAGTTGTGAGTCATAGGAGACACTGGCACAGGACCACCCAGCATGGTGTGCCCTGTGCTCTGGGGGGGGGGGGGGAAGCAGAATTGCAATAGCTCAAAAGAAACATAAAATTCCCAGATTTAGAACCATCTCCATCCCAAATGCTTGTGTGAACTCTTTGTACTCAACCTGTGGTGGACTCTTCCAAGCTGCAAGTGGACACACTGGACCTTCACCCCAACATACTCTTCAAGCACAAAGGACAACAACCAACTAGCTGCCCCTCTCAGTGAAAAATCACAGAATGGCCCACTTCAAAGGGATTTCAGAGGCCATCACAGTCAACTTACCAGAAAGGAGATCAATACAATAGGCTTCTTCTCCAATTTAGGTCTCTGCTCCCTGAAGCTCATTCCTTATCCAAATATTACATCTCTAAGGCCAACTCCTTCTCCCTGCAGGTACCTTGTATTTTGCATAAGCTTTTTTGTATACAGATTGCCTCTTCCCAGTTAGGATATAAGCACCCTAAGGGCAAGGCTTTTTCCCCCTACTTTTTCTTTGTTCCCCCAGTGCTCAGCAGTGCCTAAGAACAGCCAGCACAGTCCTTTTATTGACTGATTGATCTCTCAGCACCTAACAGCATGCGGTGTTCCCTACATGCTTAAGAAAATGGTTTTTGAATGGAATTAAAACAAGCCTATTTCCTTGAATTGCAACCTTGTTATTACATCACACAGTAATTTTGTGTCTTTCTGGATTGCTTTCCATTTTTTATTTCCAGACCAACAATTGCAGAACAAATTAATTATTTGGGGAGTAGGAGGAAGAAAAAGAAATTCTTGGAGATGGGACTTTCTCTGGGTATTAGCTTTAATAGTTATCATTTGGGGAAACAGAAAGAAAACACTTGCCTTCTCTGCCTCTTCAAACCTAACTGACTTTTGGCTAATCCAATGGTTTTGTTTTATTCACTGAAAATCCCATAGTATGGCAAACAATGTCCTAGACTGGCATGCTAGAGAAGCTTAAGAGTTAGGAGGGGTACATTCATCCATACAGGATCCCCTGGAATGCCAGAGAGAGGAGGGACCTCAATAGCTGTTAATGCCATTGATCCCTAAAAAAGAACATGCACCATTACCCCCAAGCAGTCCTCCAGCCTTGGCTTGACTTTCTCCAATAAGGCAGAGTCTTCCACTGTTCTACAGCCATTTGTTGTTAGGAATCTTCATGATAACAAGGAGTCCAACTTCTCATTTACTAGATGAGGCCAAGAACACCACAGCAACTTGAGCAAAATTTTACAGAAACCTCCAGGTAGATTAGGAAGCCAGAGTCACATCTGCATGTTCCTAGTTCAGAGGGTTTTTCCCTCACTGTTTACAGACTTCTGGAACCTCAAAAGCCATCTAGTACAATTTATCCCTGAAGAAAGAGTAGACCTCACATGTGTAATGAGGAGCTCATGTATGGGGAGGGGCTGTTGTGTGGCACAAAGGTAAACATGGGCATCTCTGGTCTCTTCTCATATCCTCCTCCAAGAGAGATTTTTTTTCCTGTTGGAAGGAGAAGGCAGACACGGGGACCAGAGGCCAATGCTCTCTCCCTTCAAAGAGAATGGGTACCAGGCTATCTCCTCCCTTAAATATCATTCATCGAGGAGGTATATGATCAGGTTCAATCTAACTTCTGATTGTCAGTATTGTCATTACTGGGAGTAGGAGGACCCTAAGTTTTCTAAGGCTTGATCCTTTTCTTATCAGATGCCAGTTTCGTGATGAATACAATTAGTGAAAAACAAAGAAAATTTGTTTATCCAAGTTGGTAGCAAAACAGAAATCCAAAAAGGTCGACTCTGGAGGAGATCATACAAGGTGAAGGAGCTTTCCCACTGGGATTGAGAGAATACAGCTTAACCAAGAGAGTTCTGGGTCTCACCCAAAGGGAAACTCATGGCAGCCTGCTTCCTTATGAGATGCTTTCATTGATTAGAGATTTTCTATAATTGACACAAAATCCTTTGCTTTGCAACCCCCTCCCTTTTTATCTAGTTCTGCCCTCTGGAGGCAAGCAAAAATAAGCCATAGTTAAAAATGAGTAAACAGAAGAGGTGATACTTTTTGGTGGTTATTACCAGCAAGAAACAGAATGTCTACTGACTTTACTTGTTCATGGAAAAAATTATGTGTTGGAGAGGGTGGGGTAGTGTGGTGGGGAGGGGGAGTGTTGTCATTGTTGTTGGGTTGCTTTGGTGTTTTGTTGTTGTATTTTGTTTCATTTAGGTATTGCAGTAGATATAATACTAGATATGGAATTGAGTAGATCTAAGTGAAAATTTGGCCTCAGCTACTTACTACCTGTTATCCCAGGCAAATCACTTGACCTCTGTTTGCCTTAGTTTCTTCAACCGTACAATGGGGCTATTAATAGTACCTACCTCCCAAGGTTTGTAAAGGATCTGGCACATAGTAGGTACTATATAAATACTTATTTCTTCCTCTTTCCCTTTCCTGTCCTTTCCTCTCCTCTGCCCTCCCCCTCCCCTCCCCTCCCCTCCTCTCCCCTTTCTTATCCTTCCCCCTCTTCTCCTCCCTTACTCGCCCCTCCTCTCTCCTCCCCTCCCCTCTTCTCTTCTCTCCCACCTCCTCTCCTTTCCTCTCTTTTTCTCTCCTTTTCTTACATCAGGAACAACTTTCATGCTTTAATTGAAATACTCTGTAGGACTTACTGCATTTTCTGGAATCCTGTAGTTTATCATTATAAGCTGCCAAATTCCGGGATCTCTGAGTAGCCCCAAGGAATAAATGTGCTGTTCTGTCCATTGTCGGCCCACTTTCCCAGTATCTTGCCAAATTCTTTCTCTCCCTGGCCCTCCCTGGGCTGGATAATGAAACCTGAAAAGTGTTCTGGACTTCTCTGCATAGGACCAGAAGTTAAAAGTCTCCCACAGCTCACAGGCAAATTCAATAGGCTCCATCTGGACTTCTCCCTACCCTTTTCTATGGCCATCAAACAGCACTCTCACTGCTTACTCTCACTGGTAGGTCCTTCTCAACTACAACATTCATCTCAGAGCATATCTTGTCAATGTATGAGCCAGTATCTAAATTCTAGGTCTAATCCTGGACCAAAACCTTCACATCTGTTCTTTTATTTCTCTTTTAAAACTACAATAAATGAACTATTAGAAAGGTGTTCCAAAAAACCTAGCAGGATCATTTTCAATAAGGTGGGGGGTGGGGTAGGGGAATAACTTTTCATTACCCTTACTAATGAAGAGACAGACACAGCATGGAGGAGCAGATAAAGAGCTAAATTCTGAAGTTCTGATTCTGACAAATATCAGCTGTATGAACCTGGACAAAGCTAACCCCTCAGGTCTGTAGCCAGCATTAAGATTCCAAGGTACAGAGGAAGTGCTCACCTGTACTGGTGGAGGGAGTTCCCACAACCAAAAGTTCCTTATTTCAATGAAATCCCAGGTGGCTGTGGGAGTCCGTGCTTGGAATCCCTGCTAGATTGGGGGAGGAGAAGAGTTAGAGGCAGGTGGTTCACTTGATCTTGGAAGCTATTGGCACCAAAGTAGACAAATCATGGGACACTGAGTCAGGAAGACCTAATACCAAATCCTGCCTCAGACACTTATTAACTGTGTGACCCTGGGCAAGTCACTTATCCACGACGTGCATCCATTTCCCTATTGGTAAAACAAGGAGGTTAAATTTAATGACCATAGAGATCCTTTTCCATTCTCAATCCATGATGCCATGACTATAGCTACAAAGCACTCTTTATACAAATGGAACAAGATTTAGATAATTAATATATTCATTTTCATGCTTATACCCTGCCTATATAATAGACATAACATTGAGTTTAACTCTTAAGATAAGCTTTCAAAGGTTTGAAAAGCAATTTGCCTCCATTATATCAACTGATCTGACAATAACTTGGTGAGGTATTTATTACTATTATTATTCCCATTTTACAGAAAAGAAAGGCAGGGCTCAGAGAGAATTCATGACTTGTCTAGACTCACACAGCTTGCAAATACCTGGGATCAGAGGCAGCCTTTGAATCCAGATCTTCTTGGCTCCCAGGTACAAACTCCCACTGCTAAGCCCTTAGCTTCCAGCTCCTCCAGGGAGCTTTACCTATTTTTCCCCAGCTCATTGTCAACTGAGAAGCCTTTATTAAGAACCCAGTCTGTGCTGGGGTCTATGCTAAGGGCTGGAAATACAAAGAAAAACCAAAAAAAATCATCTTTTTCCTCAAGGATCTCTCATTTTAATGGGGAAGAGATTATGTGAACAATGAATATATAAGATAATGTGCTAGGTAAAGGGGAAACTATCTCAAAGGGAAAGCTCTGGCAGTGGAGGAGGGACAGAATCTGGAAGGATTTCCCACTGAGGGTGGGATCAGAGATGCCTTAGGCTTTTTTCCCTCCTTCAATGTGCCCAGAATGTTTCTTCTGGTCTCTCCCTTGCTCCCATCCCACCCTCTCCTCCATTATATTTCTCTGTGTTCCTTCTGTAACTTTCCTAAGAAAACATAAGCTTCCAGAGAGCAGGGCTACGTCCTTCTTCCTCTGTGCCTAGTACACACGTGGGCTTTAATAGATGTCTTTTCAACCAATTTGTATTTTGCTGATCTGAAGGAAGTAATTTAAAGAATCTTTGCATGTGAGCGGGTAAGCTTATGACAGAAAAAGGTGCTGAAGCAGAGTAACCCAGGAGGAAACTCACACCAAAGGGGAAACCCACCCCAAAGGAAGCAATAATCAGTATTTGTCAGCCTGAGGCATACATTGGGTAGGCTAACTTGGCTCCAAAGGCCAACCCTTGCTGTCTGAATCCTTCCTTCTTTGTTCAATGGTTTCTTATCACTGCCCCTAACCCACCATGGAACCTGCCTGAAATAGCCTTGGTTCTCAAATTCCTTCTTTTTCCAGTTCAGTCAAGGCTAGTGAAGCCAGCTCCCTCAGAGGAGGAAAGCATGGCGCTGCAGACTTCCGAAAGGCCTTTTCCAACACCACTAATTAAGCTTCCTCGGGTTTAGCATCAGGTTTAAAAAATAAATAAGGTCTGAACCCATAAGCCTGTTAAAAGGGGAGGGGGCACATTTGGCCTGGGGAATGACATCTTCTCTGTACTTTCTCTCCACTCCCTGAAGTGGTTTTTTGTTTTCTGTTGGTTGGTTTTGAGGGGTGGAGAGTGAGCCGGCCAGGAGGGCCTCCCAATTCAGGTTGTCCCCACGGAGCCCAGCCAATTTTCCATTATGTGTCCTAATGAGGCGCCAGGATAGGCTGACTAATTGAAACCCACAAAGAATCCTCCAACCTCATTTAGTCAATCATTTCGAGCTGTGTCCCTCAGACCTGCTAACAGGTAAGAAGCTGACTGGGTTGAGGCTCCATCTCCTTTTATCCCTCTCGCCTCTTCTCTGCTGGGGGTGCCACTAATGAGCTTCGAGAGGGGAAAGGCAGGGAGGAAGAGGAGAAGCCAGCTGCCTGGATAATCCTCAAATTGGATAGCCATGTCAATTGTCTCCTCCGGGGCTGGTCTTGATTAACTGTCCCCCTCTTCTGACACGCATCAGGATAGCTACCTCATCCCGTTACTTAGCTTTCTCTCCACAGCTATCCTGTCTCCCTAATTAGACTGTCATCTGTCCAAAGGCAGAGCTCAGAAAATTTAGAGCTAGATGAGACCATAGGAATCACTGGGTCCAACTTCCTTATTTTGTACATAGGAACAAACTGGCCCTTTGCCTCTCGGGCTCCCTTCTGTCCATTGCAATGCATTTTTATGTGCCAACCCAATGATTCCTGGCTTGTCTTTCTCGTTAGAATGTGAGCTCAGTGAGGGCAGGGACCATATTTTTTGCCTTCCTTTGTATCTTTAGCCAGTCAACAAATGTTTATTAAGGGTCTGTTATGTGCCTGGCACTGTGCTAAGCAAGATGCCCTTGAGTTTACACTGTATAGCTTTTAGGTGAATGGTTATTTGCATGTTGCAAGTCACAGAACACAGACTCAAAAGCAAGTCCACTAACCACAAATCCATGGTTCTTTGTGGGCAGGCCAAAGTACTCTTTGTGGCCGGGTCCCAGTTCACCTACATCATCATCTCAAATCCAAAATGGAAGCCCATAGTGATCCCTAGAGCGTAGGGAAGAAGATCTCTTCATTCTCCAATCTTCAGACTTTAGGGAAACTAGACAATTTGTGGGATGGGCAGGGCCTCAGGAAGACAGATGTGGTCACTTCTGAATCCTGAAGGACACTTCTCAGGCTGCTTTATGTTATGGTAGCTACCCATGTTTGTCAACTGCAAAGAAACTACCCGCAATGGATATGCCAGCAAAGAAAGCATTTGAAGGGACCTGAAAGGATTTATCCATTTTAAAAACCAGTACCCAAATGGGATTTTCAATTGCCTGGTCACGTAGGAAAATGGTCTTAGGCTCGGAGATCAGTCAGCATGTGCCCACCTTCCCTGGTGGACAGAGTTCTGGGTTTGAATCCAGCATTACTTACTAGCTTAATGACCCTGGGCAAGTGACTTCATTTCTGTCTGCCTCAATCTCCTCACATGTACAATGGGCGCAATAATAGTGCCTGCCTCCCAGGGTTATTGTTAGTATCAAATGAACATCGTAAAGTCCCCGGTGCAGTGCATGGTTCCTAGGAGGAATTCGGCAAATTCTTGTTCCTTGCCCAGTGCATAGGAAGTGCTTAGCAAATGCCTCTTTTCTTGTTCTCCTCTTCCCTTCTTGGAAACTAGTGGAAGGCTATATTACCACCAAAAAGGGCTAGCAATCCACCTCACCATCTACTGAAATGGCCTTTATGTTCAGCAACATCAGGAATTCTTGTGTCCAGGGCAAACCAGGTCCTGGGTTTGGTTGAGCCTGCATGTGAGGAGCTGGTTCAGGAAATTGTCTGCCTGGGTTGCATGCATCAAATGGGAGAGAGCCTGTTGCTTCAAACTAATCTATAAACCCTGGGGGTGAGGGGGTAGGGATGGGGCAGGAAGGAGTGTGCCAGGCAGAGAGGAGAATGTCAGCCCTGGAAAAGGAGCTCCAGGACAAACTCCAAGGACACTAGGCAGGGGAGGGGGCCACTGGTCCTGCCGGCAGACGATTCCAAGGCACAAGGTCAGTGGGACATAGGCTGTTGTTGCCAAATGTTGGTATGTGGGTGACCCCACCCTTATTATATCCTTGCTCATCCATTAGGCAAAGTTACAAGGCACCATTTGGAAGTATGGTAATAAGGGAAGGCAGATTACCAGAAACAGAAGTTGTGTTGAAGTCCTCTGACCTGTGCAGGGCAGGGCATCTCTAGGGGAAAGTTTGCTGGGCATTGACTCTGGTTGGAGCAGGGAAGCTGGTGGGAGGGGATCCATTGGGAACTGCTGTAGCCCAGCCTGGTGTGGAGAAGACTTCTGGGAAAATAGCAGCAAGACCTCAGCAATTTTTGTGTGATTTTTTTCCCTTCTCCCTTATTAGAAATGTGGCCAGGTTGATGAAGTAGCTGATTCCAACTGGGTTGTGGGGTTTTTTTCCCTCTCATCCCAGACACACTGTACGAAGCTCATTCAATATTTATGCTGAGCCTCTTAACCCAGCATCCTAGAATAAGCCAACATAACTCGATGGAATATTCAGAAAGGAACAAAGGACCGCTGGAGGAAGGACACCCCTGCTGCCTCAACTACCGATACATCAAAGGAATGATGCTCTGCTCAGGAGGGCTCAGAGAGATGGTGTCTGTCCTTGGGGAGGACTCCTAAGGGAGGATGGTCTAGAAAAATCCCCAAATATCTAGCCTGACCAGCTCGCCCTTTCCCTGTTTCTTCTCCTAACAACAATAATAACTATAACTCACTTTTATGTGACATTTAAAGGTGTGCATGGTGCTTTACATTCATTAGGGTGGTCTGGGGTTTAACAGAGAAGTAGCAGCATGTGTGAGGGCTGCTTGTGAACCTTTGGTGTCTACCTATCACCCAACTCTTACCCATGGCTCCAAGAAGCTGTAGCATATGCAGCAGCCACAACCCAGCAAAACCATCTCAGCAGAGACTAAAACAGGTCAGTGAATGAGGGGGATGTCTACTCCACGCCTGATACAATAGTAGAATGAGAACAATGTCTCAGCAGCCATGAATGTGGCTGAAGCAGGTGACATGTAGCACTCAGAGCTTAGTCAGGCATCAAAGATGTCAAGGTCATCTGCTACATCCCAAACCATCTCCAATCATCCTGACTTTTGTCCTGCCACGGGACCTCAATGACTCTGGAAGAGAGAGTGAGGCTGAGGACTTCATGGAATTCTGCCTCACTAGAATCCAATTCATGCACAAGACACAACCACACAATGTCACTGGTTTTCAAGAATGAACAACAACATTCATTACGCTATTTTAATCTCACAACAAAGTCATTTGGGAGAGGTGCTATGATTATCTCCTTTTTATGGTGGAAGACAATGAAGCTCAGATAAAATGTCTTTTCTGGGGTAACTCAGTTAGGAAGGTAGGATTTGAACCTGAGACCTCCTCATCCAAATCCAGCATCCATGCTGCCTCTCAAATGGTCCTGTCAAAGACTAGTGCAGGAGGAGTCATAGACCCCCAGAAAGTGAAGGGACCTGAATTAGAGAGTCTTAGCCTGAGCTCCAAGGAGCCATGGATAGATTTCATGGGGCCCATGAACTTGGAAGGGAAAAAAGTCATATTATTATTTTCATAATTTCTCACTTTGATGTAGCATTGTCTTCCATTACGAATGTAGACAAGACACAGTTGGATTGGGCTTCCCCAGATGGCCACAGGGACCCATGCACAAAAGGGTTAAGAACCCCTCATCATCCCCTCTGAAGCACATCCAGATGATAGAATTATAGACCGAGCACTGGAAGGGACCTCTGAGGTCACCCAGCCCAGCCTCCTCCCTCCCATTTCACAACTGGAAAGCTGAGGGATATGTAACAACAGCATGAGAGATGAGATTGGAACCCAATTCCTCTGACTCCAGAGCCAGTGAAGGCTCTCTCTACTGTGGTATTCCGGCCTTCTGCATCAGGCAAGTGTTCATCCATCTAAACTCTGCCTGAAGACATCTAGAGAAGGGGTGGTCTCTTCCCTTCTGGGAAGCTCAGAGACTTAGTTCCAAACCTCATCTTTCCTCTTACTAATTCTGCCAGCAACGTTTCTGGTCCTGCTCAGGATTTGAGGGTGAGGGAGCCAAGTGAACTGTTTCCAATTCCTCTTCCACAGCCTCTCAAACACTTGAAGGAGGTAGAAAGGTGTCTATAATTAGTCCTAACCTGGGGTCTGTGGGATGAGAGACAGAGCAGGCCACATGGAGCAGAGCAGTCCTGGTAGAAAATGATTGCATCACAGGTCAGAGGGCTTCGGTATTGTTCCATTTCTCATTCGTGCCCTTTTATACACTTCTCCTGCATGTCACCTGTAATTGGAATCAGCTGAAAGCATGGCAGAAAGCTGAAAAGTATCATGGAAGAGCTAATGTGAAGAATTCCACAGAGCCTTAAAATCTGCTGCATGCTTTGGGGCTGCGCGGACAGTGATTGACACCCTTTTCAGAATTGAGCCATACCTACTGTCTGGACCATGAAGCTGACTCTCTTCATCAGGATGTACAGGTCCAACACTGTGGCCATTGATCCTGCTGCTCCTGAAGATTTAATGTAATTCTTGCAGCCTGGTGGCCTTGGGTCCACAGAGACTAGACATTAGGAGAGAGTCCAGTCAGATGTCACTTCATTCCATTCACTGTGAGGAGGCAAGAGCTGGATCTTAAGGAGTGTCTGTATATCAAAGAAGATATGAAGCCAAAGGATAGAGATGGGGAAACATAAGAAAGGAAGCCATAGTTCTGGAGTTGATGGCCCAGAAGATTGAAGTCAGGAACGTCTGGGTTCTAAGTCTGTCTCTTGGTATCAACCTACACAAGTCACTTCCTCTCTTAAGCTCAGCATCCACATGTGTAAATTGGATATAAAAATAGTACCTACCCCATAGGGTTATTGTGAGTTTTGAATGAGATGGTATATTTCTATATAAATGTCAACTAATTTTTATTTTAACGAAATGTCATTTCTTCATGGTCAGAGATCATTTTTTCTTTGTTTTCTAGATATCTCCTTGCACTTAATACATGTTCATTGAATTGAATTAGTATGGAATCAGATTGCATATTCAACTCCCTCTCTCTCTGTGTCTCTCTGTCTCTGTCTCTGTCTCTCCCCCCTCCCTCTCCCTCTCTCTTTCTGTCTGTCTGTCTCTCTGCTTCTCCCCCCCTCTCTCTCTCCTTTTCTCTCT
>JAQQSW010008263.1:0-13518 GCA_028646575.1 Pseudocheirus occidentalis
CCTCAAGAGGAGTGAACTCTTGAAAAATGAGAGAATATAGATGCTCAAAAAGTAATTAGCGCACAATGTGGGGCAGAAAATGATTGAGACATAAATGTTGGAGAACTGAAAAGAAGAAAGAGAACAGTGGAATGGCCAGAGGAAATTTCCCAGGTGAGATGGGTTTTAACTGATTCCCGAAGGATGGGGAGGACTTTGAAATCAGGCATTCAGGAGGGAAAAGATGGGGGGATAGAAGGAAAGAGAAATGGAAGCAGAATGAATTCTGCACATTCTGGTGATGGGGAAGGGACCACCCTGACTGGAGTGGAGGACTGGCGAGCAGGAAGAGACAAGGTCATGGAGAGAGAGTGGGCTCGTTTGGCCAGCGCCTCTGAACACCAGGCAGGGAGTCCTCACTTTTATTTTATTCAATAAGCGATGGAGAGTCATTTGAGATTTTGATCTAAAGAGTGGGTAGAAAGAATAGACATTTAATAAAACTGATTTCATGAGAGATGGCTTAGGGGAAGAGTCATTAACCCATGGATATTACAGAGGGTCTGTGAAATTAGAATTTTTAACATTTTGATAACTTTAATATAATTGTTTTCCTTTGCAACCCTATGTATTTTAAAACTTTATTCTGAGGATTCCATAGGCTTTACCAGCCTACTAAAGGGGTCCATACCACATGAGAAAGTTAAGAACCCCTGGATGAGAGGAAAGAAAGACTAGAGATAGAGACCAGTTAGGTTATTGCAGTAATCCAGGACAAATGGGATAAAGGCCTGGCCTAGGGCAGTGACAGAATGAATGAAAAAGATAGAATGGTAAAGAGAGCTATTTTAAAGAAAATCAGGAGACTTTGGTGGTGGTCTGTAGATAAGCAAAGAGATAAGAATCAAACAACACAGAAGTGTTTTGAGCCGAGGCAAAAAGGAGAGTGAATTTTGGTAAACAGAAATAGAAAAAAAACAGAAGGGGAAATAGGTTTAAGAACAAGGTTTTGAGTTTAATTTTGAGTTTATTGACCATGCTACAGAAAATGAATTTGGAAACAAACAGAGATGGAAAGTGGAAAGAGATGATTCCTAGAATTCAGAGCTCAGTTCTAGAGGGGGAAATTTTAGGAATTCTTTCACAAAGATATACAGAGTGAAGATGTGATGCTGGGCAACTTCATCCAAGGAGAGAGAGGGGAGACACCCAAGAAGGGTGTAAAAGAAAACTTACACAGGATCGGGTTACCCCAATCCTGTTACTTCACTTAACTGGGGCAGGTTACTCCCTGTGTGGAAACACCTCTCTCAATGCAGATGGCTTTTACTGTGCAATTTCTAATCTCTGAGAGTTTCTAAGGAGCACTGAGGTACCATGACTTGCCTGGGTCCCACAGATACTATGTATTAACTGGGGAACCTTAACCCAGGCCTTCTCTGGGCCTGCCTATGAGGCTAACTCTCTATCCACTATGGTGTACTACCTTTTTAATCTATCCTCATCTCTTTCAAAATATTTAAATTTCTCCAGACCTAGCTTTCTCATCTATAAAATTAGATGACACCTAAGGTCCCTTATACTTTCAAATATAAAATCCTGTCATTCTCATAAAAATCCTTTTCTCTAGTTTATAGATTAGGAAATTAAGGCTCAGACAGATTGACTATGACTACTACTATTACTACTACTACTACCACCACCACCACCACCACCACTACTGTTATTGCTGCTACTTCTACTATATTTAGTTTGCAAAGCATTTTACAGATATTCTATCATCTGGTGCTCATGACAACCCTCAGCATAGGCGCTATTATCACCCCATTTTACAGATGAGGAGACTGAGGCAGACAAAGATTTGGTGACTTACTCAAGGTCACTAGGCTAAAAAGTGTCTGAGTCCATACTTGAACTCAGTGCTCCCTGATTCTATGTTCAATATTCCTCTATCAACCTATTTGTTTCTAGTCATACAAGTCAAAAGCAACAGAATTGAGACCAGAAGTCAAGTCTTCTCAATCCCAGTTCCATATTCCTTCTGCCATACCACATTCAAGCATCCTTACAACTGAGTCTTTTGAAATACCCTCAGAGAGGAGTCTGTTTGTTTAGTCATTTTTCAGTCATGTCCAACTCTTCATGCCCCCTTTGAGGTCTTCTTGGCTAAGATCCTGGAGTGGTTTGCCATTTTCTCCTCCAGTTCATATTTAGATGATGAACTGAGGCAAATAAGGTTGAGTGACTTACCCATGGTCACATAGCTAGTAAGAATCTGAGGCCAGATTTGAACTCAGGAAGATGAGTCTTCCTGACTCCAGGCCTGGCACTCTACCTACTGTGCCACTGCGCTGCTGAGAGAAGAGACAGAAGGGGAAAAAGAGAACTAGGCAAGAAGCTAGAGATGGAATAGAGAATAACCATACTATTATAGTTTCTCAGAAAAGACTTCTTCCTGAAGGAGGGAGAGTACCATCAAATGTCATTGAGTTCAAGGAGAATGTGGACAAAGAAGAAACAAGTCATCAGTGACTTTCAAACTCAACAAATGTTTATGAAGCAATTACTCTATCAAAGGGACTCTGCTAAGGCCGAGGGAGACAGGCAACCAGGGACAGTAGTACACCTCTGGATCTGGATTCAGGATGCTGGGGTCAAAACCTAGCTGCCATTTACTCCCTGTGTGACCTTGGGCAAACCACTTCACCATCATCCATGAAATGAAAGGGCTGAGTTGGATAACTTTTAAGATCCCTTACAGCTCCAGTGAGCCTAAGGGCAAGAACTAGGGTCAAGAACCAGGAATGTTTAGAGCGTTTTCCAGGCTCACCATGGCCCCAACCCAAATCCTTGGGTCTGGGCCAAAGCTGAGCCATTCTCTGGAGAAGGTCAAAATGGCAGGGTGCCCTTCTGCCTCGTGTGTGTCTGCTGATATTCTAAGCAGGGTCAGTTCACGCCAGCCAGAATTCTTCTTTTGTAGCATGCAAGATGAAGGAGACTGTCTGCCAAGCTTATTCGGGGACCTCAAAGAGCTGTAAAAACCAGCTTGACTGAAAGTCTTTTATCAGAACAAATGTTCACACACATACACAGACACGCAGACATACACACATACATACGCATGCACAATTACAAAGGAGTAAAGATGGCTAATTCATGGTCAGGATTAACTCCTAAATTTTGTCTTAGTCAAAAACTGAAAATAACCCAAATCTTTTCCTTTACACAAAGAAGTTTGGGCTTTTTTTTGGTTTGGGGTTTGGGGATTTTTTGCCACTAATTCTCAGCTTTCAGTAAAGGTGCTATTATGAAGAAACCCACTCATATAATTTCCTTATTGCTGTGGTTAGAGCACTGAGCCTGGATTCAGGAAGACTCATCTTCCTGAGTTCAAATCTGGCTTCAGACACTTACTAGCTGTGTGACCCTGGATAAGTCTCGTGACCCTATTTGCCTCAGTTTCCTCATCTGTAAAATGAACTGGAGTAGGAAATGGAAAATCACTCCGGTATCTTTGCAAGAAAACCTTAAATGGGGTCATGAAGAGTCATACAGGAATGAAAACAACTGAATAACAACATGGAAATTTTCTTAAATCATGATGATAGCTTACCCTCAGAGATGAGATCATAGACCCGTTAAAAAACTGTACCTCGCATTTATATTGCATTTTACAGTGAACAAAGTGTTTTCCTTACAGTGCCCTATGAGGTTGGTACTAAAAATCTTATTTCCATTTGGGAATTAAGGAATATGTGGCTCAGAGAGATTTAGTGACTGCCCTGAGTCACAAAGCCATATATACCTGAGAGGGGACTTGAAACCAGACAGTATATATAAGTCTACTGGAAAGGACTTATTGTCACAGAGCACACCTTGAAGGCCTAGATCTGATACTCACCGCCTTGATGACCTTGGACAAGTCACTCTTGACCTAAGTTTCATCATCTATAGAAGGGAGCTAGGCTAGGTGCTGCCTAAGGCCCCTGCGTCTCAGTCCTGCAGTTACTAAGCACCCATGCCAACGTTCCAAGCGTTGTGCTAGAGAGAGAAATGCAAAGGCTACATGATCTCAGTCCAGAGCTTGCAGCCCACTAGGAGCATATGGCATTTCTAGAGAAGTAAATATAAACCATGAGCCCCACCCCTCCAAATGTAGAAGGACCAAGCAAGGTGGGGGGAGGGACTAACAAGTCAGGAAGGGACTCTGGGATGAAGTGGTACTGAGAGTCAATCTTAGTGGTATCCACGAGGCAGACCCAGGGAGACACAAAGTCATGTACTCTCTGTCTCATTGTCATTGTCAGGCTCTGGTCACGTACTCCCTGTTTTATTGGCAATCTAGAGAACAGAAATTAAATTTGCCACCCTGACCAAAAAAAAATGTCAATGACTCCCAAACATGAGGCTCCTTGTCTGAACTGGGGGGAAATAAAGAAAAACAAAATTTCTTTCCCATCCTCGTTATTCTGAGAAGTAATGGCCAACTTCTCTGTCACTGAGTATTATAATTCCTCCAGACCTCATTTGCCTCCTAAAGAAAAAAGAATGAATTAAATGATCTAACCATGGGCTGTGTACAATCCTCTCTAGAGAAATGGTACTTCTCCAGCATTGATGGAAGAGTAGCCTAACCATCCTCATTGGCCCCTCCTGAGTCCCGTTTCCCCTTGGCTATTTCTCTTGATGAAAATCAACTCAGAGATAATTTTCAATTTGGGGTTATATTCTTGCCCATGGCTAAACCATTCTTCCCCACTTTTGTAAGAGATTTTTCCCCCAGAACATTCATTCACATTTATTCTCATCAAAGGCTTGCAGGGGGCCTGCTTTTTACAATTCTTTAAGATTCCCCAAATGAGGTACAGTGCACACCAGGAATTCCAAAGTGTTTCTGGATCAATTCCCATCAACAAGCTTTTATTAAGTCTACAATATGTTCTAGGAACTATGCTAGGCACTGATGATACAAAAAGAAAAATTAAGCAGTTACTAGACTTGAGGAACATTCATCCTACAGATATATAGATCAGTAACAGTCTGTTACAATTAAGCTTGGTTGAAGCTTAGGGGCAACATAATGGCCTTTAAGGTCCATTTCTGCTTTAGAAAGTTTATTTTAGGCTAAAAGTTATGAGCTCAGTCACAACTGGTCTGGGCCTCCAGTTAGGAAAATTCTTAATGTCTAGACAGAGTTTGGATTCTCTGCATAACTTAATATTTATATTTCTCTCTAGTTCATCCAAGCTGGTCTCTTTGTGGTTGAAGC
Organism: Pseudocheirus occidentalis; assembly: GCA_028646575.1. Lineage (NCBI taxonomy): Eukaryota > Metazoa > Chordata > Mammalia > Diprotodontia > Pseudocheiridae > Pseudocheirus > Pseudocheirus occidentalis. The sequence goes on from JAQQSW010008263.1 coordinate 5,249, forward strand.
AAAATTCAGTTTACTAGAAACTTTTGAGTATCAAAATAGAAGCATATATTATGACATCTATGAATAGAAAGGCATCAGAAGAAAGAACCAAATATTCCTAGGGACTTCCCCCAGCCCAACTCTTCTACTCCAAGATGCCTCTAGAGCCAATGGCTTTCCTACATATCTCTCTTCTCTTCCACAAGACTGGAATGCCATGCTTGCTACAACTTGTTAAATGAATGTGATTCTAACTAATTTGACCATTTATGGGCATACCCTGAGGGTTGGTCAAATTTTCTTGGCCCACCCAAACATAATTCTTATTCAATAACACTATAGTTGTAAGGAATTTTCCACTTGTAGTTTAAGGTCTACAAATTGATTACCTGGACATCATATCACATAGCATATATAGGGTAGATGTGAGGAAATCATCCCACCCTTATGTTAGTGGGGGGAGGAGGTAATGACTAGCTGGGGTCCAAAAATGCCTCATGTAGAAAATAGTGTTTGAGCTAAGGCTTGAAGGAAGCTAGGGATTCTAAGAAACAGAGGTCAGGACTGAGGGCATTCCGGACATCAGAGACAGCCTGGGCAAAGCCACAAGGCCGGGAGATGTAACACCATATGAGAGAAACAGCAAGAGGGCCCGCCGGGGTAAATGGAAGCAGATGGGAAACAGAGTGATGTAAAATACGGCTAGGTCTGATTAATGAGGATAACAAATCTGTGGAGTGGGTGCGTGTATTCAAATTCTCATTATCTGAAATTATGTTTATGTAAAATATGGTCCTTGGTTCAAGGCCAGTGGAACTATGCAGCACACATTCAAATAATGCAACTATTATCCACAATAACTGAGACCTAGACCAGACTAAGTCCTAGACCAGAAAGGAAGGTTTAGTCAAACTGTGAAAGACTTTAAGTGCCAGGCCGTTTATATTTGATTTAATAAGGAACCATTGGAGTTTACTTAGACTTCATAGTGGAGAGAAGTTAATATGAATATGATGTCTGAGAAAGATTTTGCTTGGTCCAGCCTGCCACTAAGCGCTGATAATTGATTTGGAGCGGAAAGGGACTTTAGGCATCATCTAATCCAACGGCCTTAGTTTAGAGAGAGGGACACTGAGGCCAATGGACCCCAAGGTAACAAATGAGAAAATCAAACTCAAGTCCTCTGCTTCAGTTTCTGGAGATCTGACCACTCCAACACAGTGTCTCGCTGCAGTTCTGGGCCACATGTGCCTGTAAGTTCAGTTCCTTGTTGTTTTGCTTAACAAATCTTCATCACTTGACCAAATTCACAAAGCTGTGTGAGTTCCCCATGCTGGAAACGGGTCTGTTTTTCCTCCTGTCCTGGAGTGCCTTCTTGTCTGCAGAAGCTGCAGGTCTGACAGGTTAGTACTTCATTTGGCAGAGCCAGGTGGGTGTGGGGACAGGGATTTGTGTGTGTGTCTTTTCCATGATGGAGCGGCAAGTGAAATGGAGTTTTCCTTAAAGGAGACTAAGTTGGAATAGACCTCTACTGTGTGCCCTGGAAAACAAACAAACAAAAAATATCATAATTCATCCATTTCCTATAAGACAACTAAACAGAAAGTCTCCAGAATGCTATTTCTCCTGCTTTCAGTACTGGTTAGTGGAGATGTTGAAATCTAAAAACAATCCATTTATGGAGGTGATAAATGACTTTACAAATGAAAGTCTCCACTCAAGGTTTTCATCTTAAATATACCTACCAGTTTTTCACCTTCCATCAGCTTGGTAGAGAAGAACACCGGCTTTCCTTTAACTGTCAAAAAGCAATGTCTAGTGTCATCATCATTTTTTTTCCTTTTTTATTATTAATTTTTGAAGCGGCCACCAAGTCGCATGCACCAATTTAACTCGATTATAATTCCACCAGCTTTTATTAAATGCCCACTATGTGTCATGCATTGTGCTGGGTGCTGTACTGCTAACCACATTCAATTACACAAATATCTGACATGCAATAATTAAGAAAGGAGGAAGCCAGATGGTTCAATGAATAGAGTGCTGGGCCTGCAGTCAGAAAGACTTAGTTCAAATCCAGCCTCCAGCATTTACTAGCATTTACTAAGCAAGTCACTTAACTTTTGTTTGCTTCAGTCTCCTGGAAAAAGAGTATCTTGGTCAAGAAAAGCCCATTAGGCTGTGTGATTCATGGGGTCCTAAAGAGATGGACACACTGAAAGACTGAACAACAAATTAAAAATGGCTAAGGCAGTTGCATAGTTACATTCTAAGTTCACAAACTGGTTCAAATATTGTATTTTGGGGGGGGTTAGTTTGGGTTTTTTGCTTTTTGATGGGGGGAAAGCAGGACAGCTGGGGTTAAGTGACTTGCCCAAGGTCACATGGCTAGGAATTGTTAAGTGTCTGAGTCCGAATTTGAACTCAGGTCCTCTTGACTTCAGGGCAGGCTCTCTATTCACTGCACCACCTAGCCACCCCAACATTGCATTTTTTAATCCATCAGTTTTGTTGTTCTTCACCATTAAATAATGCATTGTTAGCTTGACAGGCTTGACTTGGGACACTGTCATATTTATCTTTCTACTCCCTCCACTACAGAACACAGTGCATTGCAAACAGTCATTTATTAAATATTTATTGACTGAATTCTTCTGAGAATCAGCCAATTTCATTAAATGATTAGAGAGTTTAGACTATCTCTGATACTTACAGTATGTATGTGTGTAACTTCAATGATTGAATGCTTTTCTATGCTGAAGAGTTCATTGTGGCCTGAGGCAAAATGGTAACTTTGGAGAAGTTTCTCTTGGGTACTTTCTCACCTCCCTTTCAAGGAATCTTCACTCCTGTCTTGCTCCCCTCCCTCTTCTTGGCATCTGTCTTGGGTTTTATTTACCTTGTAGTGTCTTTACTTTCAGTTCAATGTTCTCTTTATATTCAACCCCCCTCCAGGGCTATAAGAAAGAATTTTGCATTAATGGCATCCCCAAAATCCCCAAATCTTTGAGTTGGAAGGAAATTCAGCAACTGTATCAACTAACCTGAATGTGAACAAGAATTCTTGTGGGATATATAAAAATATATGTATCCAGTGACCTGAAAGAGCCTATAAAGCATTTCCCCAAAGTCTTAGTTCACTTGTAAGCTTTGATAGCTTACAACTGCAGTAAGAATTTTGGGATACCCTGAATTTTATAGTTGTACTACACAAACACCAATACAATCTAAGTTTTAAACTTAACCCTCATATTTGTTTATTTTGTATTGGTTTGGTTTCGACCGTTATGGTCATGAATCCCAACCTCTGCCATGTTCATGTCTACTCTTGTTGTCCCCATATGAACATTGTCATCATCTGTCTTTTGGAAGAAGACAGGAATGGTTATGTTATCAAGACCACAGTGCTCATTTTAAATCTAAAATAACCCAAGATGGACTGGGACCTGTGACCTCATTTCCTCCTATGTCAACATGAAAAAAATAGGTTTTTATAAAACTCTAAAAACACTGGTTTATTTTGTGACACACAGTGCCCGTTGGGCTGGGCCTTTCTTATATAAGCTTCCTGTTCAAGAAAGCTTTAGGGGTTCCTGTTGATGAGGAAAAAAAAAATCTTTACCTCTCAACAGCTTCCCAAATCCTAGTAAAAGTATCATGGTCTATTGTTCTCCAAAAGAACTTTTCCACCATGCCAAAATAATTTTTAAAATCAATGATAAAGGAAGCTCTCAACAATTTCATGAGAGAAATCTCAGTATGGTTCCATGTTCTGAACAATCAAAAATTCACTTACAAACTTATTATGCCTCTCTCTGAATATTGTTAAAGGGACATAGGAGGCCCTATAGGCCTCCTATAAAGTAAAAGATAGGCAGGTAGCTAATCGGCATGGACTCTTCTGCGGTCAGAGTCTCAGCAGTCAGCATTTAATGTGATGGAAAGAGGAATGAATATTTGATGTAACATGAAATAAATATTTGTAGTCTAAGGCCAGGGTTCGTGGATCAGGGACCCTTTTGGCACTCTCAGGAAGTCAGAGTCATGTTTTTAAATACATAAAATAAAATACATAGGATTATAAGGGAAACCAGTTGTATTGAAATATAGTTAAAATATTTTTATTTTATCAATCAAATATTTTATCAAAACATATTTTTTTAAAAAACAAGTTCACTGACCCCAAGATAGGAACCTATAATTGTAAAGTAAGAAGGAATATAAAAGATGTACCTTTATATCTAGAGAGAACCCACTCTTCTTTTATTCAGGCTTCATGAAGTAAGCATCTTCAGTGACTGCACCCATAAATTAAGGATTTAAGTTCTTTTAAGTATTTGATTTCACTATAAAAGACTGTGGTATAAATTAGGCTATAAAGAAAAAAAGAGAAAAAAAGAGAAAAAAATTCTATCCCAAGTCTGTTGCACTTAACAATAATAGCAAATACCTTAGCATATATATAGGGCTTTAAGGCTTGCAAGGTGCTTTACAAACATTATTTTATTAGGTCCTCACAGCAACCCTATGAGGTAGGTGCTATTTTTATCCCCACTTTATAGCTGAGAAAACTGAGGGAGAGAGAGAGGTTAAGTGATTGGTAGAGGGTTACGAAGCTAGTAAATGCCTGAGTCTGGATTTGAACTTGCGACTTCTTGACTCCAAGTCCAATGTTCTATCCGTTGTGCCACCTAGGTTCTATTGCCTACTAGTAGAGATAAGACTATTAAGTAGGCACCTTTGTTCTTAAACATGACATGCAAGTGAATTAGATTTAGATGAGGGAGGGCTGTACAAGGTCACCAACCTCACTTTCTCCTCAAGAGTTACCTGAGTCCAGTGTCAAAATTTGGATCAGGATTATCACAGATGGCCCAGGATGCAGTGGGAGACCTTAGCCTTTTTAAAACTATGGTCTTTAACAGATCTCAGTTTGACTGAGGCAATGGCCATTCAGTGATCAAGGATAGATAAGAAATGAGATAGAGAATGGCCCTGGATACCTAGTCAAAAAAAAAAAAAGAAATCAATTGGGGAGGGGAAGACCCTCATGGTTTCCGGATAAAACACAAACAAGTGTTATTTGCATTCACTGAGCCAATCAGGACCCAAACAATGACCAAGTGGAACTTGACCTGAGACCTACCATTGGCCAATCAATGAGAACTAAAGTGGTTTGGGGTTAAGACCTTGTCCTTAAGAAAGAAATGTAGCCTGAAAACCCCTGAAAAGTTAAGTGACTTTTCCATGGTGTCACACAAGCTAAGGGTGGACTTTAATCCCAGTCATCTCATTCCCAAGCTACCTCTCTGGAGTGTATCAAACAGGATATTTTGTAGATGTCCACAGCTATTATCTTTCGAGATCATTTCTGGGGCCCTATACACAGGTTTACATTATGATCCATGAACCAACAAAATTGCTTGTTAACTAGTGAGAGCAGCATGCTTGGACAAAGAATATATCACTAAGAGGATACTCCTATTTGACACTGGCACTCTGCTGGTCAACACATGTGACACTTCCATAGTGCCCTGTCCTGATCACAGGAAAGGCTGATGGAGAGTTAGAATAAAACCCAAGGCCAACAGAGCCATGGAGGGATAGGAAGTATCTGTAGGAGCTCTTTGGGCGTCATCATAGGGTCAGGGAACCGGAGACCTATGGCACAGGATAATATAACATTATTTCTATCGTTCTAGAGTTGAGACCACCAAAACTGGTGAGATGAAAAGTTTTCACATTTCCACAAGCCTAGTTGCCAATCAATCATGACAGAATTGTAGCATTTCTATATATCTCTCCCTACACAGCACATACACAAAGAAGTATGTATGCAAGAACTCTTCAGGTATAAAATTCCCAGTTAACTGGGCAGGGGAGGAATTTTTGTAGCAGGTTTCTCTGAGAGAAGTCTCCTTTCTAAGATGTATAAGTAATAAATCAAAGTTTATAAGAATAAGAGCTATTCTCCAATTGATAAATGGTCAAAGAATACAAACAGGCAGTTTTCAAAGGAAGAAATCCAAACAATCAACAAGCATATGAAAAAAATGCTCCAAATCATTAATACTTTAAGAAAGAAAATGAAAGCAGCTCTGAGGTTTCTATTCACACCCATCAGATTGGCAAAGACAATTTTTTAAAATGACAGATGTTCAGGGGACTGATGGAAAGTAGGCACTGTAATGCTGTATTGGTGAAGCTGTGAATTTATCCAGCCATTCTGGAAAGCAATTTGGAACTATAACCAAAAAAATCAATAAACTGTGAATACCCTTTGACCCAGAAATACTACTTCTAGGTCTCTATACCCAAAGCAATCAAAGAAATAGAAAAATGGATCCATATTTACAAAAATATTTATAGCAGCCCTTTTCATTGTAACAAAGTACTGGAAACCAAGGGAGTGTCCATCAGTTGTAGAATGTCTGAATAAATCATGGTACACAAATATAAGAGAATATTATTATGCTATAAAATGAATAAGGTAAAGGAACTGGAGAATCCTAGGAAGACTTGAATAGGATGATTCAAAGTTAAATGGGAAGGACCAGGATGACAATTTATATAATAACAACATTGTAAAGATAAACCATTTTAACAAAAATAAGCAACTTAAAATCTCTGATCAATGCAATGACCAACTGTAATTCCAAAGAACCAATAATGATAATGTATACTATCTACCTCTTGACAGAGAGTAATACACCCAAGATACTATGATAAGTATTTTTAGACATGATGAAGTTAGGATTTTGCTTGGATGAATGGATATTTTTTGGATATTTTTAAAACCTTTTTTTCACTTTATTTTTCAATTTGGATGTGAGAAATAAATAAATGCTCATTAATAGAAAAAATTTTTGAAAAAAATGGGGAAATTTCACCTCTTTGAAAGAGTTAGTGTCCTTTCTATAAAACAATCAGGAGAGTCTCTATCAGAGTCCTGTTACATCTTACTGTCAGACCAGGAACACACAAGAAAATAGGGAAGAACTTTTGTGACCCTGAGCTAGCTTTGGCTTTCTCAAATAGGTTATGGGCTGACTCAATGGAGCAGAGAAGCTTGTGTTCTCATAATTATTGAAAATAGCTGTTCTCTCCTTGCTCTGCAAATAAATTGTCCTACCTTCTTGATTGTGGGAATAATCCGAATCAGTGCTTCTCCTTATCATTTGATAAAATCTACCATCTTACTATCACTGGCTGGCAGCAAAATTCTTAACTCTCAGTATTATTTTCAGCACACCTGAACACAATTTACGGTGACAAAGTATTGGCCCCAAACTTCTGTGTCTCCACAACAGCGATGTCACATACCAAAAGAAATGGGGGTTACTAATGTGTACATATGGATCCCTGCAACTGCACATTAACTTAGAAAACCACATGTTCATATTATCCATTTTGATCATATATTTATTTCTTTTGTTAAGCATTTCCCAGTTATATTTTAATCAGGTTCAGGTCACATTCAGGAATTTTGTGCCTTACATGAGCCTCTGTTTGACACCTCTGCTCTAAGACAAAGTAAAACTAGGAATGAAATCTCCTTTAAAAAAAAAAGAAAAGAAAAAGTAAATACAGATCCCACTATAGTTGTACGGAGGGCAATCAAAATTTCTATGGAAAGATGTTGATCTATCATTCTTCACCCTCCCTTTCATGCGTTGTCTTCCACCATGAGAATGTGAGCTGCTTGAAAGTAGAAACTGTCTTCTTTTTGTTTTTGTTTTGATTTATATCCAGCTTTTAAAACAATTCTGGGAATATAATAAGCATTTCATAAATAATCTCAGTCTTTTTTTCCTTTTTCTTTCTTCCTTCCTTCCTTTTCTTCCTTGCTTTCTTCCCTTCTTTTTCTTTTTCTTCCTTTCTTTTTTCATTCTTCCTTTGTTTCTTTTCTCCTTTCCTTCCTTCTTTTTTCTTTTTCTTTCTTTTTTCTTTCTTCCTTTCTTTTCTTCTTATTTCCTTCTTTTCTTTTTCTTCCTCCCTTCCTCCCTTCTTTCCTCCCTCCCTTCCTTCCTTCTTTCCTTCCTTCCTTCCTTCCTTCCTTCTTTCCTTCTTTCCTTCCTTCTTTCCTTCCTTCTTTCCTTCCTTCTTTCCTTCTTTCCTTCCTTCTTTCCTTCCTTCCTTCTTTCCTTCCTTCCTTCTTTCCTTCCTTCTTTCCTTCCTTCCTTCCTTCCTTCCTTCTTTCCTTCTTTCTTTCTTCCTTCCTTCCTTCCTTCCTTCTTTCCTTCCTTCCCTTATTTTTCCTATTTTTCTGTTTTTTTTAGATGGTCCTACAA